>JAAAKE020107907.1:0-37990 GCA_010014785.2 Anisolabis maritima
GTAGTATTTGCATTTTGATCAAAGTTAAGGAAGGATTACGTTATTTGAGCTGAAAAATGAAACGAGCCTCGATCACTCAAATATATATATATATATATATTGTATCAATATAATAAATCTTCATGGGGATGGTCTCAAGTGTGGAGAATGCATCCAAACAACATAATTTAAAAAAAAGTAATAATAAAAATACTCGATAGATTTGTAGAGAAGAATATTTCCAGAAGATGTGATTAGCGATTTCTAAAAATGGTGGGAAAATGATGCAACTTTGTTGCCTATTTTTATTTTTAAAATCCAATTAATTAATAAATATATAATGTTATATAAACAATCCTACTTGCATACTCTTAAGGTCCCATATTACATTCCCAAAGGGTATGGTTTGCGATGGTTAAAAATTGCTGAAAAGTGTTACAACTTCGATGGCTTTTTTAAAATTATTATTATTTTATCTAATAAGGTTCTGATAAAATGAATTTTTATTTTGAACTCTCTCTCCTCCCCTCCCGCTTCCTCTTTCTACGATTCTCCCACCTCTTTTTACCTTCATTCCTTCTCCCTCCCCCTTCAATCCATCGCCTGGCTCCTCACAAACGACAAACGAGTCTCAACTTGCCTGGATGCAGGCTCTTAAGCAATCTCTTCTCCTCTCTGCTCTCTTTAGTATTCCCTGAGAGGGCACACGATGAACATTTCTCTGTGTAACGATGAGATTGATTTTTTCAAAATTTTTCCTTTTGGTAATTTTCATTTATATTTTTATTAATTTTGAATTTAGACATTTAATATATGGAAATGCTCAAGATAAAGTAATTATCTATGTCTATTGATTTGATATATCATTTCTTTTGAATGGTACATACTGACTATAATAAAATTTTAAATAATTTAATCATTTTACTAATCTTCCCTATAGAATGGGAAGTTTTGTAATTATACTAATTTTGACTTTTCGCACAAATGTGTAGAACGAACTGTCTAACCTCTATAGCAAATTCTATTGAAGAGAAATTTTAAATTTAAGCTTCAATTTGAATAAAACTTACAAAGTACTATGAATATTAGACCTTCTAATAAAATAAATAACTCGTTGCAACAGGATTTTTAAATTTAACATCCTTATACACTAAGGTTTGTTCCTAATTGGGACTATTCTCATAGATTAAGCGTTGAGGATGGCTACAGTTGAGACTGAAACGTTAGTGTACAAGGACATTAAATTTTAGAAATCCTAGCTGTCTCAAGTTTTGGTTCCATCTAAAATCGGCGGTTTATGGATATTAATTTTTTACTCATTCGTGACCACGTAAATTGAATTTGTTTATTTTTAATAACAATATTGAATAAACATTCTAATTAGTAAGGGTATTAAATAAACTTAAAAAATCTTAGCTCTTTATTAGTTCATTTTCTATTGTAAATATTATCGAAAGGTGGTAGAGTGCGCTTTTAGGTAAATATATCAATTTTAGAGGAATTACAAAATTAATAATATAAGGCCTGAAAAAATAAAAACTCAAAATATTTGCTCATTAGAAGCTTCCTTTTAGTTTGATTTCAATTTCAAAAAATGGTCATTCATAAATTTCCAATTTTTTTTGGGTTTCTTGCTTCCAATCTTTGCGTGCCACGGGCTTACTTTCGATAAGCTACACGATATAATATAGATACTAACGAAATAAATATATACCATTATTTATTTTGTATTTAATTTTGGTATACGAATAATTTTTATAAATAATTTATCATCAAAAAATAAGAAGATTCTCTTTAAAATTTTATTTTTTTATTTTAAGTTTTTTTCAGCCATTAGACTTTTACAAATTCATAAATTTTATTGTAGAAAATTTCCATTAACGATAACTTCCGGCAAGCGGTCACAGTTCTGTTCCTCGTGGCGACCCATCCGGGGTTCAGCGCTGCTTGGCTTTGCTTGTTATCAAAGATATTGGTGGCTATTTGTGGCCTGCCGGCTAGGAAAATTTTTTACCTTTAGTAAAAAAAAATTCTTAAAGAAATTTTCTTTTTATAGATGCAGTCTTTCTGGTGTAATCCCATCTCCGGTCAGGGTTGACTGCTGAATTGACCTTCAATCACTCCAGGTAAATACTATATTTATTTCATTATCTATTTTCTTTTATTATCAAACAAAGTTTCAATAAAAATATGAATAATAAAAAAAAAATATAGGCACTTTTTATCTAAATGAATTCAAAGGTAAGTTTTTTTTTTCATTTATTATGAAAAAAATAATGATTAAAAATATGCATGAAATAATTCCATATTTTCCGCTTAATATGTTTCATCCATAAATAATAATAAAAAACCCATATATATATATACCCATATATATTATGCTTATAATACATTAATATTTATCCTATCATTAAAAATATTTTGATGTACTGCTACATTTAAAAAAATATTTATTGAAAAAACACATACATAAAAAAACACCCATAGGGATGATGAGAGCTTACCCCGTTCTGGAATTTCAATAATTTATTTTAACTCATAATCTAATTGTAATCCCATCCTCTTTAATAAATTTTACTTAAATTAAATGGCAGTTAATTAATATAAATAGATAACGAATATCATCAGATTCATAAATCGTTTATGTCTAAATGGCCTTATGTGGCTAAAAAATTTGTTTTTTTTTTTTTATTTGGTGAGAACCTAGCTTCGGTTTTTTTTCCAATTCCATATGCAAAATTTATTTAATGAAAAAAATATATAAAGTCGATATTCGTTCTTACTATCTTCAAGACAAGGGAACTATATTTTTCAGAGAGGGCATTCATGCAAAAGGACACTTAGTATAGCATTTACTATATTATAGAATGTTTTTTTTTTTTTTTTTTTTTTATTAAAGTCCTATGTGCTCCCAAAGCAATATAAATTTTATTATTTTTAATAAAACACCTTAAGTGCTAAAAATTTAAAATCTTATATAAGTATTTTTTTATTAGATTGATCAGAATAATCAATTTTAGATATATTGTATTTTACGCGATGCTATAAAAAATTTACTATTTAATATTATTCCATTGATTGGATTCATTAAATATATATATACAACCATTGTAATAAATTGTTTCATTTTACTATTACTAATAGTAAAACCAAGGTGTTTTATTAATAATAAAAGTTTTATATTTTAAAAAATTATAAGTCCAGCTCCTTTTTGTATATTTGCTTATAAGATATTGATATAAATAAGAGATAAACGATATCTTAGAAGAGTTTAGTGAAAATGCTTAATTTCTCATTTTCTTTGACATAGGTTGCATAAATTTGTTCACTTTTTCTTGCTGGAAGATAGATAGACAGCCCAAATGACAAACTCATTTTTTGAGAACCTCTAGAGTGGGGGAATATGCTGAGTTGTTAATTTCTAATTGATATGCCTCCGCTCTCGAGAAATCGACAAATCCATTAATGAGATGATGATTGGCTTCCTTTATTTCTTCCAGCAAGAAAAGCGAACAAATTTTTACACACCTAAACAAAAGATTTTTACTTTCGAATTTTAATTTAATTTCTATTTTGTGTGTGATCGTCCCTCACCGTAATAATCTTTAAAAAATTTCAGAAACCCCAAACAAAAATAATTTATAAATTTTGGAAAAAAAATGAAAAATTGGTGTTTTTTAGTTTTTCATATCAATATCTTATAAAAGAAGGGCGCGCTCCTACTTAATTTTTAAGAATATAAAATTTTTATTATTAATAAAACACCTTAGTTTTAGTAGTAAAATCAAACAATTTATTATAATGGCTTCCATTGCGATATTTATTATGGGGCCAATTTCGCACCGGTAGTAATACTTTCGTTTTATTATTTCAAAACAAGCATAGTATTATTAATAAAAGTTCCTATGAGAAATTTCTTGAACAAGCGTTTTATTAAAGTCATTCACAGTATAATGGTTTAGTTTCTTATTCAAAAACGCCTCTAAGATCTTAACCTTTTTGCATTTTTACTTTCTCGTATATAAGATATACGTAGAATAGGGAAAGGATCATCCAAAAATTCGATCTCGAGTTTTGATCTCACTGAGTTCATTTTTCGAATTATATCTGTGTGTCTGTCTGTGTGTTCGTTAACACGAAAACACGAATCCGTTTTAATGTAGATTTTACATACGTGCATTACAGCCAATTTTTCTTAGGACTGTTTCTGAACATGTTCTTTACTTTATGTCAATACGGTTACTACTTTTATTGTATGAAGAAACGTGGTCCAAATCCAAATTTAATCATAGCAAATGGATACAAAATGATATAAATTACTCTATTAAAGACGGATAACATTTACAAAGGTGGATGGATCATGTAATCGATAAGAGGAGTTGAGAGGATTTACAAAATTTTGTGGAATGTAAAATTGAAAATATTGTTCTAATAACATCCTCGACACGTTCAGATCAGATCAGATTTCTTATATTTATTAAAGAAAGGAAAAAGCCCAATATAATCTTAGCAAATTATCAATTCTGATTAAATGACATAAGTTCTTTGAAGGCATTCGCTGATAAATAGCGAATTTCAAATAAATGTTTTATCTTATATCCCTCGGAGAGCTTTTTTTTATAAAACGAGGAGAAAGCTGGTACTTTGGGATGCGATATGTCCTCTGTCCAGTGAGAAAATCCTCCAAGAGAAAAATCTTCACCCTCTTCTTTTAGTCCCCTTTTCATCCCCTTTTCAAGATTCACTTGTCAAATGGACGTAATACACCACTGACTCACTTAGTATCTTTTTAAAGCAACGTTTATATTAAATTCAACAAAACAACAAATCTATCAAATGCGATAAAGTCCTTTCTTGGTGTTAAGCTTAACCATAAAATATATGCCATATATTGACCTATATTTTCCTTTATATACTTCAAAGCATTAATACTATAAAAAAAGAGCAAGCAGGAGTAAAATACATTAATAAAAAAAAATTATTAAATACATCATTCACCATGACAATAATATTCAAACAATTCTTGGCAATTATTTTTTTAATTATACAATGGGGGGCATAAATAAAATATAGTCCCATTATATCATGACGTTCGGGTTAGGTAAATAACACAAATGACCAAGTCAATAATCACTCCACAGCTATTCTATATAGCGCACTACTTTTGCATAGTTGATAAATTAACTATCGAGTAGGCTTGGTCCGCTCTAGAGGAGCTCTGGAGCAATGAATCGAAAAATTATTTACTTGGTCATTTGAGTTGTCTACTTAACCCGAACGTCATGATATAATGGGACTATATTTTATTTATGCCCCCATTGTATAATTAAAAAAATATTGCCAAGAATTTTTTGAATATTAATGGCTGTATTTATCAATGAGGGCAAGAATAAATAGGAACAGACAGCCAAATAAAAGCTCTCTAGTCCCTTGAAATGCAAGATCCTACGGATAAGATTTATTTATCCTTCAACAATTCTAATGGGAAAGAGTTGGGTCCTTAGGTGTATACATAATTTTAATATATTCATTGACTATGTATTCATTTGTTAAAATATGAATATGTGATGTATATTTTTATATACATTTTTTTAAATAGTTTTTTTATTTAATAAATCATACAATTAAAAAAAAAACTTTTATTAGATAAAATAACAATTTTTTTTTAAATTTTTATAAAAAAATATACATCACCGTATTCATCTTTCAACAAATGAATACATATTCAATGAATATATTAAGATTATGTATACACTTACAAGAACTCGAATCTCTCCCATAATAAAGTGACTGATGATTGGATGAATAAATTTTATCCGAAACATCTCGAATTTCAAGGGTCTAGAAGTTAGGGAGGCTTTTATTTGGCTGCTTGCTCCTATTTTCTCTTCATCTCATTGACAAATATCATGAGGCAAAGCCGAAGTGGTGCTTCATTTGAAGTTTAAATCTGAAAAAAATAAAATATCTCCAACTATTAACTTTAGTAAAATAATACCCCTATACAAAATTGTTTTATTTATAAGTGTAAACAACACAAAAAGCCCTAGAAAGCTGGGGTGGTTTTTTAAGTGGTAGGGCAATAAATACCAGCTATTATTTTCTACAACTACCAAATTCATTATTGTAGATATTTCTAATGGCATAACGCCGTTCTTCTTCATTCACACCTGAGGATACCAGTTTTGTTTTTTAGTAACAAGTCAATTACCTCCACTTTTGTTTCGCCTTAATGGATAATTAGAGAGCTACATGAAATTCAAAATCATCAAATTTCATTATGTAAGTATTAATTAAATTCATTATTTTCGGATTTCATGTAGGTCCATTCATTAAGACGAAATCAAAGATACAGATACCTTTTTAGGGGATAGTATTTACACGCTCCACACATAATTTAAATAAACGACGTTATGCCATTTGAAATATCTACAATGATAAATTAAATAGCTGCGAAGAATCATTGGTATTTATCTCCAAATCTTTAATTCAATATCTTTCCTAATAATTATTATTATTAGATTAAACCAAAGTTCGACTAGGTACTTATTGCACATTAATAGTATTATAAACTATTATTAATTATAATCAAAAAATAATTAATTTAAAATTAATTGCTTTGATGGGTCATTAATTATATATTACTCTTCCTAAATGTATTATAATTCAATTGGTATCCAATATTCTACTAACCCACCCATAATATATTTAATTTCGACGATAAAGATAGATAGGACTAATTATTATTAAAGTAGTTTCTTTTTTCATCTTTTTATAAAAGATCTCATTTTTTTGATAAATTTTTAATTAAAAAATTTGGGTTATAATCATTCTAATGAGTTAAAGTACTTTCTTTTATATTTCATTCTGAAAAATTTAGGGTCCTATTATGGCCGTGGCGACGCACCACAAAGGGGTAATTTGATTTTTAAGGAGGACAAATCAAGAATTAGATAATAATAATGCCTTTTAGATTTCCTCATCCACGTGAATAGATGTTTAATTTTTGTATAATAATAATTGTGGGTGAGGGTGGGGTGGGGTTTAGAAATTTTGGGATGCTTTTGCGAAGCATTGTCAAGAAAGGTTGGCTAAAAACTTTAGAAAAAGTTCCTTAAGGACCACTCAGAGTGGGAGGCATATGAGGGTAGATGCTCATTTTTTCCAATGGATAACGCATCACTAGATACATTCTATATACCGTATATAAACAATCTAAATCCCTCTTTTAAATAGCTTTAAAAATAAACTCTTTATCTCAGGTTTTGTTTTCTTGAGTGTGAGTGGTGATTATTTTTGTCAATTATTTTTCAAAGCTCCAAAAAAAAATTGACAGTATCTACATCAAATCCGAAATGTCGTGTCAATTATTTTTATAAAGACGGCTTTTTGTCCTCTGGCATCCTTTCAATACTAATAAAAAATGTTATTCAAAATATGTCAAGCGAGAAGGAACAGAAGTTGATTAAAGAGACCGGATTTTTTTATTCTCGTTTGCTTTAAAAAAACTTCCGAGTTATCGTGTACAAAAGCAATAAGGATCATAAATTTCTAGTGTATTTACCTGAAGAGAAATCGTAGACAAATGCTTCCAAACTGTTTGCTGACTTAAAACCATTATCCTTACATTTCATTTCGCGTTGTAATTGTTGGCTCAAAAAATTTGAACTTTATATCAACAATAAAAGAGAAAAAAATCCTTCACTTGGTAAAAGGATTAAAATAAAAAGAGAAATAGCCATGACTTAACTGACTGACTTATTACTATTGTAATCATAGCAAATTTGGTAGTCCGAGATTTTGACGGATGAACACAAATTATGCTCATGATTTGACGATGGCTATAATACTATTCTATGCCGCTGACGTTTCGAGCGTCTGTCACATTATTCTTCAGGACTACCTGATTGAGTAGGAATATTAAATTAAAAATTAAATTAAAACCAAATATTTGGTGTAGTTATTCAGAAAAAAGAACAGCTAATATATATTTTTTTTTATTATGCCCCACTATACATACTGCGAATTGTTAAGAGCATCTTCAGAGCTTTAGAACTGTATAATGTATATGTATAAATATGTGGAGATAATTTTAATTATATTAATATAAATAATAATAAATAAGATGACATAATATTAATAATAATAAATTAATATATTTCTCGGTATGCTATGGGTATTCATATATATGGCAATAATTTCAATTATATTAATAATTGATATAGTTGAAATAAAAATAAAATATAATATATACCGACAGCCATAAATTAATTTATTATGATTTCACATTAATATCATGTCATCGTATTTATTATTTGTATAAATATTATATAATTAAAATTATCGCCATATATTTATAGTTTTAAAGCTTTGAAGATAGTCTTGACCAAGACCGAAACGTCAGCATAGTGACACATAATAAAAAATAATAATAATAGCTGCTATTGTTTTTTCTTCAACTTCAACTTGACTCTAGATATATATATATATATATATTCAATTGGAAATTATTTAACCTAGATATGAACAATTGTCTTGTTTGGACTTGCTCAGCATTTCTCAATCTATGGGCCGCGTTAATTTTGAACTGGGTTGTGAAATGACAGCTGATTGTTGAAAATCATTTATTAAAATTAAAAGCGTATTTGAATATTTCCCAGAGGAGATATTTCTTTGAACAATAATATGTGGGTAATAAATAAATCCTTCGAATATTTTGGATCAAAAGGCAAAAAACTACATTATCCTTCTAATCTATTACTACTCGACTTATGCTTCCTTATTTAAAAAAAAAAAAATTAAAAATTTTATTGTGAAATGATATTTAAATAAATGATAAGGTGGTACTTAATAGTAATAGTAATACTTATAGTTTTTATTTCTTTTATCTTCTCATCATTAATACATTTTTTCTGAAATGATTTAATCCATTTTGTAATTATTTTTTTTTTCATTGATTTTACAAATTATTTATTTATTTTTTTTAATAACCCGAGAGGGAGATAATCTTAAAACTTTTTGGAGATTTGCCTCTCACTTCAGCCATAAGCTGTGGCCCTCCAGATGGGAAGAATTGGCTTATGCTTTAGTCTCTTGAAATTTACGAGAGAAGACTCAATTAAACTCAAAGCCGTTATATCGCTATAGCCATTTAATACTATACATTTACTTTCCTATAGCACAAGGGTGATATATATTTTATTCGCCTTTGTCGATTACTTAACTATCGATATCTATCTTTTTTTGTCTCAGCAGCCGAGGCTATAAAGAGTTTACTAAAATTATATTCAAACTAATTGGTATCCACATATTTTATTCTTTGGCCGGAAAGCGAAATTACATCTTTAGGTTTATAATTGAATATAAAATATAGAAACTGTTAGCCATCAGATAGTTGAAAAAAAAAAGTTAAATAATTTTCAAGATATTCACTATATGCCTCGAGACGACTTAAGTGATCGAGTGTCCGGTGGGCGGTAAAGAAGTATATATATACTCCGGATTGGTTGGAGGCCTTGGGTTACATATGGTCCCTTGATCCACCAATAAAAATTTACTCCCAGTTTTACTTAAATCTGATAAAAAAACTAAATAATTATTATAAAAGTATTTTTTAAGAATCATAAATTTAATTTTTATTTGAAAAATTTGTCTCTATTTAATGGTCATTAAAATATTCAAAATAATTGGAAAACGGCAATCAAGAAAGTTACATTTTCCATTTACAGTAAAGAAATAAAACAAAATTTGAGGATGCTCCTCTTAGGATTGCCCACAAAAAAAATTATTCTCTGATATTGCTTTCTTTTTCTCACCGCTTTTAGAAGAGCACTTAAGAAAAATCTTAACTTAAGAAGAATCTTTTCCTTTTTTTTTATAAATTAAAAATTCTTCTTGCCCTGTCCCTAGAGGTCTGGTTTCACGTACCAAAAGTCAACGACAAAAATTTATTTAAATTATATTGGGTACCAATTAATTTAAATAAATAAGGAGAGTCTAAATGGCCTCAGATGCCAAAAAACACTTAAAAAAAAATCTTTTGGAATTTGGAAATTTTCATTTTTATGGTGAAAAAATCTCCTCGTCTGCACTCCCACATTTCAAAAATAATTAATTATCTACTATTACAAAGCCTTAAATTAGTCCCAAGGTATAGCTATTTAACAAAATTGTAATTCAAAAAATTCAATAGAAAAAAGCCTAGAGAAATACTATTTAAGTTAAAGATTTTCCTTAGGAATTTTTTATATAAGAAATTTATAGTTTGTTTTTATCTTCTTTTTTTTTCTATTTTCTCACCTAATTTTTTTTTTTTTGCCGTCTGGGAATCCATATATATCAACTTTTTTTCAATGATATAAATGATAAATGTTCTGATCTCATATTACAAAAGGATATATTTGAATGAAAAGGATTTTGGAGATTTAATTTTTCATTTTTATTGAATGATACTTGAAAATATTAATATATGCTTAAATGGAGCCAGAATTTATCCATCCTCATCCTTGAAGTATGTAATTAAATTTAAATTATTTTAAATTACGCCCTTACTAAAAACGTATTATGGAAATTTATTAAGATGAAAAAGATATCCCACCCCCTTTTTTTAATTGATTTCCGTTAACTTAAATAAGTGGGCATTAACTTTTCTAAAAATATTCAAAGAATGTCCATGTATTTTCCATTGGAAATGAATTGCAAAAACGGTGCCAAAATTCGTTTTATTTGAATTGAATTTACGAGAGTTTTCGGATAAGCGCAATCCCTTCTCCTTTTGCAAATGGCGAAACGTCGATTCGAGGGATTCGGTCTCCAATATCGGCCATAAATTTTCACTTCATTTATTCTAAGCTTTATTTATTTATTTACTTATGTTCACATGAAAAGTTATAATAAGAATATTAAGAATGGAATTATTTATTTAGTGGGAAACAACAAATTAATCTTCTTATTTTGCATCATTTCATATACTGGATTTATTCACTTTGTTTACTTTCTCTCCTTAGGAACGTTTGGGCGTGAGGACCAAATTCCACTTAATTTTTCCTCACCCACCCCCCGATTTTATGAAATCTGAATTTTTTCTCATCCTAAGTTTTATTTAAGGATTTTTTGTCCAGGAACAGGGGGGGGGGGGGGTTAGAGTCATTTTGGAGTTGAAATTAGAATTTCTGCTTCAACTGCTCGATTTATCAACAATAGAAGATATTGATTTTTTATAATTCTTTATTTGAAATGATTAAATACTCTTTTTTTAAAAAAATATTTAATGGCAAAGAAATTTTTATCTAACAAAGGAACGTTTTCAACTGCTATACATCGTTTGGAAAAATTTTATGTATTAAATATTAATAATAAGAAATTATGATTGGCAGGTTTTTTTTTTTTTAGCAGAGATGGCTGCAAAGTTGCCCCCACCCCACCGTGACCGAGAGGTTAAAGTTATTGACATTGCCAGTATTGGTAACCTTCAAAGCCAAGGGGTGTGGGTTCGCATCCCAGAAAGTCTAATGAAAATTGGACACCAATTGATTTAAATAAATATGCCTGGATTATTTGTATCGTAAATATATATATTATATATCGTTTAAAGACTATATGGCCTCAGATGCCGAAAAGACTAAAAAAATAAAAAACAATTTCTATTAAAAAGTTAAAAAGAAAGATGGAGACAGCTTTCATTAAACAATGTTTCGGGCCCCTATATGGCCTTAAGAAATTTTATCCTATCTTATAATTTTTACTTTCTTTTACCTCCATAAAATATATTGTGAGAAAGTATTGCGATGGTAAAAAAATTGATGTCGAGATTTCAACAGAAATACACGTTTTGAGGTCCCCCGAGTCTAAAAAAAAAAATGGGTCGATATGTCTGTGTGTTTACAAGATATCTTCAAAACGAAATAAAAACGTTCGAGGCCAAAATTTTCTATTTAAGCTAGGTACCAATATTGCTCGTACCTCGAAACCCTTGAATAAAATCGGCCGAAGAGTACTAGTACTTTACCTATGTACTTTTTTAGTTTTTTGATTTTTTCAAAATTTACGATTTTGATTAAGATTCATAAAACAATTATTTATTACATGATCTTTGAAATGTATTATTTACAAACACGATGTATACATAATATCCCTTAGAGCTAAGATAATTGGACAACCTATATATTTGGTTTCGTCTAAATGGATAATTAGAAAACTTAAGGAAATCCAAAATACTAAACTTAATAGGTAGAATATTATGGAATTTGATGATATTGAATTTCATGTAGCTCTTCTAATTACCCATTAAGATGAAACAAAAGATACAAATTGTCCAATTACTTATGTGCAATTCCAAATTTAAAATAAGTTAGTCCTTTTAATTTCCTCTTATCCGATGGAACTTTGAAATTCTTATTAAATATAAACTAACTATGAAACTCTTGCTTGACTAGTTGGATTGATAGTCTGGATCGATGACTGGAGCAAGTTTGTTGGAGATGACTTCCTTGAATGGACAAATAAGAGGAGTGAGGAAACTGACGGAGACAAAATTAGCTAGGAGAGAGATGAATATTTAAATAAATAAATTTGAACCATTTCTTCAAAGTTTTGACATATTCCGAATTATGATAGCTGTCAAGTTCTTATAGATATATTAATATTAATGAGTGCCTCTTTTTTCAATTTATGAGTTTAAGGTAAAGTACCTGGTGTCCAAGCGTCTCTCGGGAGTTTTTTTTTTTAATGGACAAGAAGAGTCAATAATAGAGAGCTTTCAAAACTTGCATATATATATGAGACTCATAAGTAAAAAATAAGCTCCATTAAACAGAAACAACCTAAATATATTTTTCCAATGGGACCTAGCGCCCCGAATTATCCAAATTTCATCTTCACGATGAGATAGTGATGCAGATCAGAGATATGTGAAAAGGGAGGAAGTCAGCCAGTAGGGTAGCCCCTATCGAAATAAAACTCCCAAAATATGAGACGTTTCGGTTTTAATTAGATAATGGTATTATTATAATGAATAAGTCTCATATTTTGGGAGTTTTATTTCGATAGAGGCTACCCTACTGGCTGACTTCCTCCCTTTTCATATATCCCCTTAACCAAATTTCGTCAATATTAGAAAAGATACGAACATACATATACTTAAATCTATATATATACAAGATTTGCTCGTTTAATAATAATAGATATCTCAACATCACGAATATTAAAATATAGATAGGGCACCAGTATTTATAAAGTGACCAGAAAAATATTTTTTTTTTCGGCTTTAATTTAATAATGCCATCATCAGTCCATTTAGAGCTGCAAGCATTGTTATATAGATATTATAGAAAATATTTACATATACAAGAAAAAATACATACAGTATGAACTCAAATTACAAAGCATTGAATCAAATTGCCGAGTTGTCAGTTTGTTGTGTGTTTAATATACAAAGAATGCTTGTATATATAATTGTCATTCAATGCTTGTTAGCTTATATACAGCGCTATTTGTTTTCAACTGACAAAATTGTTCTGTCTAATAATGAAATGTATAAAAAATTTTATTTGAATATCTTTAAATGCACAACAAATCAATGACCGAGATGGAATGACGAAATCATTTAATTATTTTCATATTTAAATAATCCATGCGAAAAGGAGACAAAGGGCGATAACCCATAGTTTAACAAAATTAAAATGTATCATTTTAATACAGAAAAATTTTCTCAATATAATTGAAAAAAATAATTATATTAAAAATAAAAATGGAGACAATAGATGTTCACAAAAATAATTATTATTTTCAATCTTTCTTTTTTTTTTTTTAATATTAAATTGTTGATTTTTAACTAAAAGCCGAAACGTCTCAAACTTGAGAGATTTAATATCGTTGAGGTTTCTCTTCTGGCTGCTTGCTCCTTCCTCCATTGAAGGATTGATTTAATTACTGTAGAAGCCGTATAGAATTTTTTATTCCCCATTATCCAATCATATTTATTTAAATTAATTGATATTCACTATAATTAAAATAAATTTTATCGCATTCGTCTTTCAGTATTAATTAGGCCTTATTTAATTTTGTCTTCAAAAAGACCCATTAAATTATACATATGATTGTTTTATATTATATACAAATGCATTTGTCATCGCCAACTATAAATATATTGATATGGAAATCATTGTTCACTTAAGTAACATTATTTTCGTCCTGATGATGAGCGCCATGCGCGTTCGAAACGTCTACAATCTAAGAATAAATAGTATTATTTTGTTGGTTGTCTAACTCAGACACTCATAAATTTTATGGGTCTGATCAGGGAACCGACTTTTAAGGCTTTAAATGTTGAAATGTCAACATCTTTAACCTTTCTAGAAGTGGACAGTTCACATTTTGATTATAATATAATTGGAGTTGATTTAGATTTTTTTTATTATTAACATAATAAAGAAATATTTATTATTTCAACTTAATTTTATAATATTTCTAAATAATTTCAAAATCAGGGAACGCCTGCATATAGGCAACCAGAGTGCACCAAATGAACAATCAAGCCCATGCACAGGCGTACTCTAAAGAAAATAATGTTAAGGTGAACAGATGGCTTGCTTGGCTTTTTTCTAAGAACTAAGAGGTTTTTTTTTAGGTCTTTTTGGCATCTGAGGCCATATTATTTCCAATACCACTATCTAGGCATATTTATGTACATCAAATGGTATCCAATTGATTTAAATACATTTTCATCGAGATGCCTGAGATCCGAACCCACACCCCTTGACTATTAAGGTTATCAATATTGACAATGTCACTGCCTTTAACCTCTCAGCCACAGGGTGAAGTTAAAAAAATTGGCTCAGAATTGGTTGACTCTGCTCCTTTTGTTTTGTTTATATCAGGATACTCCAAACGTGTCCTCTCGAACTCTCAATGTGTTTATGCAAGTCAGGGAAATTTTTTTATAAGTATACAATAACAGCAACAATTGACTCAGCTGAAAGGATTCTTCATTTTAATTTCATGTCTGAAAAATCAAAATATTCCTCAACTATTAACGTTAGTTAAATAATACCCATATACAAAATTGTGTCATTTTGAAAAAGTTGTACTCAAATTACTCACACATGGATGGTGACCACGAGTTACCCGAGGCAAGATTTCTCTTGAATCTCATATATGCCAGTTTTTCAAAAGAGAGACCCAGTCTTCTATAATTATAGGAAGTCGACAAGATAAAAATCATTTTGAACAACTTTTTTATGAAAAAAATTTTATATCTTATAATTCGAGTCGACCGAGTGACTTTTTCTGACAACTCGGTTATCTCTATATTAACGTGTTTCAAATACATTAAATATTCTATTTTTCAAAATGATTCACTTGAATATAAATAAGAATAAGAAATAGATTTGTTAAATTTTATATAGTCAAAAAATTATTTTAAAATTTATAATAAAAGTGTCAGATTTTATATTTGGCAAAGATGGAAAATCCTCAGCACTATTGAAAATCGTTTCACGTTCTGCACTTGACCTGACCTCCGCTATATATTAAAAAATAAATTGAAATTTTATTTCGATACATTCCATTCAAATTTTTATTAGATTATTTTTTGTTTTATTATAAAATATATAATATTGAACTTCTTTGAAGTTATTTTTGTTAGGTATATTATTTATTTAAATATTTTCTCTTTCTTTAAGGATGTTTTATTTTTTTTTTTTTTGTAATTCGTTAAAATGGATTTCTTGTTTGATAAATTCCATTTAATAAACAATATCAAACAGAATTTAAATGAATACGAGGTGATTGTTTTGTCTGGGCATGTTTGGTGCCTCTCGGACTTGAACCAGGAACTATCCACTTTCTCGGCGGAAAAAAAGGTTTTGGCGCTATAAGGCCTAGAGTCGGCGGCTTTACCAAAAAAAATCTCAAATCCGAGACGCATACTCAGGCCTGATGACTAAGAAAAATTCATGCTCCTTATCAATATGATAGATTAGATATTCATACAGCCAAACATAACAAAGCCAAATATAAAAAAAAATGGAATTAAAAATTTTTTATTGAATTGAATAAAAATAATAATATTAAAATAGCAAAAAAAAAAATTAAGAAAAGTTGAAGATAATGTTGTATGGCTATTTAGATTGAGACAAGGGGAAAAATGAAGAATATCTTATATATTTATATATAAACCACTGCTAACGTTTCCAAATCCGGACCGAATGGCAATAATTTATATATTGTTATACGGTATATGAAGATTTATAATTTTTTTTAAAGTGTTTTTCGGCATCTAAAGCCATTTAGACTCTATTTATTTAAATTAACTGAGAGTCAATATAATTTAAATAAATGTTTATCGCTCAGGACGGGAAGCGAACCACTGACCTTGAAGCCAGTCCTCTAGTTTATAATTTTATAAAAATTATTTTCTCTGATCTTTCTGTTTTCCACTTATTATTTTGGTAACAATATTTATTGATATTTTTGTTTTGTTGAAATAAAAACAAATTTAATTGAATCCATAACATTCCTTAGACATCAATTGGCGAAGAGGGAAAACTTTTCGGTCATAAATATAACTATATTTTTACGATACTAATTATCCAAGCATATTTATTATATTTAAATCAATTGGTATCCCATTTGATTTAAAAAAATTTCATCGGACCCCCTGGGATCCGAACCCACACCCCTTGGCTTTTAAGATTATCAATTAACCTCGACCACGGGGGACTTAATTAATGCGTGATTATTATTTTGATTTATTCAAAATGTCTATCCATATTTTTTTTGGAAAAATGTAATATGCAACGCTTGTGCTGGGACAGATCTATCGGACAAGCCAATTATTATTTGATTGCGAATGAAATCATTGATGACAAAAAAAAGAAGGCTATTTAAAAAAAAAAACAATCTTAATTGAATCCCGTGGCATTTCTTAGACATATCATATATAAATTTGTTATTCTTCATTTTTGCCATTCCATATTTTTTTTTCTACATTGTTTTGAAGCCCCATGGGGATAAAACGTGTATTAAAGATAATTACAAACAACCTCCTGTATATGTGTATATTATCCTAAAATTAATATCATTCAAAAGTATCGTATTTATTCTTCTCTTGCCTTAAGTTGTACTTATTAAAATTTTATCTTGGAAAAATTTTTTAATATGCATATCCTAGATAAATATTCAATATCATTTTGTTTAAAAATTTTCACTAATAGTATATTTTCTTGTGTATCTTATTAGTATTAGGGTTACTAGGATTGTGAAATGTTGTTGCTATTGTTGGCGGTAGGTGAGCGGTACTATTTATTTATTTTAAATATATGAATTTATTTATTGGAATATAAAAGTATATATTTGGTCTAGAATTGGGCATTATTTCCGAGATGGTTCTCCACTCTTGCTTTGGCGACTATAAATTAATTTATAGGTCAGAATTTAGTTAACAATAACGCAAATCTGCAAGATGGTTCGTTTTTATTATTTATTTATTTTTTATTAGAAATGTTCAAATGCAATTATGATTATTGATATTATTATTAATCATTTAAAAATTTCATCAGATTTTTATTTTATGGTCAAATTCTAATCTTGAGATTTTGTAACAATTTCTTCAAAAGCAAGAGTTTTTCCTCCTGCGTGTAAATCAATTAGGAAAATGATATTGGAGCAAATTTTATGATGATATTTATTAAAGCCCGTGTCTATATACTTTATTTTCTCGTTCTTAAATAGTAACGTACTCAAGGATATATCCAAATAAATATAAAATAAAAATAAACGAGGACCTTTAGTAATCGTTTCAAGAAACAAAATACTTTTGAAAAGCGCTCTTTTATTTTTTTTTTTAAGATCTCTTTCCCTAAAGTGAGTAGTAATATTTTTTCAACTCTTTAATGATCTTAAAGTCAAGGTGTTCTCATTTTGTCGTCAAATTAACCCTGTTTACTCTTTTCTTCTCTTGTTGATTCTTTGTGAAATAAATGCCAAGTTTGGACTTAAATTAAAGAAACGGCATAATATTCCTTTTCCTTTGAAACGATCCCAATTCGAATTCGAAAATCCCCAAAGAGACAAACATACATAATGTAGATACATATGTATCGATATACGAAGAGAAAGAACAAATAAAATTATTCAAACGGAACTCCCATCCTTTGCTCTCTCTTTGTGTAGAGGGGGAAAGAAAAAAAACTCCGGTAGAGGAGGAAAAGGATAATAACATTTTTCCTAGATCCAGAAACTCTTTAAGGCTGTTTGGGATCTCAATTCTCATTGTATTAAGTGGCATAAATTCATGATCATGGTTCTTTTGATTCTCATTGTTATGTGAGAAAAAGACTTGCGCCTCGACCCCAAGAGAATCAAATAAAAATTCACAGACTCATGATTTAGGATAAGATTTGCGAATATCCGGAATTACTTTATTGTAATAGCTTTTAGAGAGGTTTTAACTAACGTCACAATATTTTTTCTTGTACAAACTTAAAAAAAGTTCTTTGACCTTGTGGTGAATTGTTTTGTCATTTATTTGTATTAATTGGTAGCCAATATAATAAATGTAATATAAGTTAATTTTTGTCGCTAAGGATGGGAACCACTGATCAGAGGGCTTTTGTGATGATTAAAAATTATTTCACTGGTGGATCCTGGCATCTGGGGGGAAGGGAGCTGTCAAATTATTATTATTTTTTTTTTTTATAGGAGATTTAATCAATCTAAAATTCATTCACTGAGTTCAGGTTAATAGATTTAAGGTAAAGTAAACCGGCACTTTGCCAGGGTTGGGGTCCGTAACCCAAAAAATTCAAATTTAAAGGTGAAAAATCGATTTTAGAAACAATAGAAATAGAACACGTTTTTAGAATGTCTACTTTTCTCTGAATGAGCTTTTGAAAAATATAGACTAATCACTATCCTCATTTTTTCTCAAAATACCTAAATAATATTTTCATCTCATTCACATATCATGAGTACAAACAGTCTTCTATTTTGCTAAAATCCTTTATATATAAAACTTTTTGATTTCATATTTTACTAGAGTTGATATTTAATAGATTTATTTTCTTTAAAAGATATGAATTAATGGATCATTTTTTTCATATCTCCCTCTGAACACTCACTCAATTAATAAAATATTCCTTTTTATTTTTTTAAATTAAAATCTAAAGAATAATAAAATGTTAATTTTAAAAATATTTTAATTTAAGTTTTTTTTTTTTTTTTAATTCTGAAAATTAATTGAAATCTAAAACAATTCAAATCCCAAACAAATATTAAGTTATTTAATTATTCATCGACATTTTAATCTTTAATCAAAAAGTTTATTTTTTATTTCTATACAAAGTAATAATACCCTTTGTACAACATTGTTAAAAAAAAACTTTCTAGACAATTGGTTGGTATTGGTTCAAAATTTAATCACTGATCAGGTCTTTTGTAATTTGTTATTTACTCGTGTAGTTTCAGATTGAATTGACAGGGTAATTGACTAATAATTCGAATTGGAATCCCACTTGGTCGCCATTAATTCCACATCTGATCCTCATCATGATCATCCAAAACAAATACGTCAAAGCTTAGGCATTGAGCCACTTGTAGGTTTGGTGTTTTCAGAAGAGCATAGGAAATTGATATATTTTTTTTTTTAATTCGTACTTTTCGTTTGTATTTTTTCGAAATCTATGCACAGGCAATTTTAGGCTTTATTAAATTTATTGAATGACCTGCAGATAAATAAGTCTCTAAAAAAAAATTATTTCGTCGGCCGTTTTGACATAATTTTTAATCTTGTTTAAAAGAATTGTTAATTTTTAGAGCTTAGTCACCATACGGAATCCATATCAGGATTCATCATTCCATATTAAATTTAAATAAATCTGACAATCTCTGAATAAAGGATTCCGTAAGGTGACTAAGCTCTAAAGGTCTCTGGAAGTTGGCTGAATTTTTAATGATCCTTTTAAATAATTTTCACTATCAGAATAAATATATCTTTTATAGTTTATAGTTTTTGATTATTGAAAGGTAGTCAACCCTAAAAACTAATTCTAATCTGGAAAGCATCTAAACCACTTCTCCAAATGCCCCTCATTATTTGTGTATAATTTTTATACGATTTAAGAAAATAACAAATTATCATTTACAAACAATTACAAATATTAATATATTTTAGTTACAATACCTATTATCTAGGCATATTAATTTATATCATTTGGTATCCAATTAAATTAATTAAATTAAATTTGGAAGGGATTATTTGGCAAATATTAGAATTTATATACAGTATAGTAAGGGAAAAATATTTTATTATGGTCATAAAAAATTTAACCTCAATATTTATCGCATGACGCAACCGCTGGGCCAAATCTTATGAAACTTGGTATTAATAATTAAGAGGTTCGTCTTCATCGCTGGACCAATTTTCATTTAATGGGAACGGATTTATTTTTAAAAATGAAAAAGTAAAAAAAAATTGATTAAAATAATCAACATACGTCTTCATAGAAAGAAATTCTTTATTTAATCTCTTTGACTTTTTTTTTTTTTTTTTAATTCGATTAATAAAAAGATTGGGCATAAAAGCCCTAGTCGCTGAATGCCTTATTTAATATAAATAAATAAATAAATAAAAAGATTATTTATTTATTTGTATTGTCATTTTGCTGTTTTGGACATTAAACTTTACAAATACATAAGTATTATGGAAGAAAAATTCTATTATCGATGTCCCCTGGGGGGTGGATTTTTCTGACTTAATAAAATGGAAAAGAGAAATTTAAAATAAATTTTGTGTGGTAAAAATTCTATGACCTTTATTATCGATTTTTTTTTCATTTAATGAAAATATATTTATTTATCCAAACTACATAATCTAAAAATCAACATGACTTGACTTGCATAGTCGATAGGGTTGTAGTGCGCCCCCCGGAGGATATCGTTAGAGAATACGTGGAAAGGGATGATTATTTTTTCTTTTATTTTTGACAGATTGATTGTATTTAAATATTTTTTGCTCGATAAAGAATTAACACTATATCTCAAGACGCCTAGTGAAAAATTTAATTTTTAATATTTTGTAGATTTGCCATTAAATAAGAACTCATTTTTATTTATTATGATATTTATGACATACAGTTATTAAAAATTATATTTTTATTGTTTTAATTGATGAATATTTATAAAATGTTTTTTCAACAAAATCACTGTTTTAATGTGATAATAAATTGAGAACAATATAGTCTACTGACATGAGAGTTAAAAAAAATCAAATTTATCGCTAATAAAATATTAGAGTTGACTATTCTATTATTATAATACGAGTGAGAGGGAAGATCATATTTTAATTTCAATTCAAATAAAATAAAAGGGAGATGAAATCACGATATTAAAAATTTAGCAAAGGATTTTTATTTGCCATAAGCGGGCAGGAAGCTATAATTTCAGCTTTTAAAATTTAATAAAACAAAATCTTTCCCCCTAACCCATTTAACAATCACCTCCCCCCTTCCTCTTAAAATAGCCCTGTCCCTTGGGCAGAGGAAGAGATCTCGCTTCACGTACAAAGCTCTGATTCGTTTCCCGTCCTAAGCGACTCAAATTTATTTAAATTACATTGGCTTCCAATTAATTTAAATAAATAAGGCCGGAGTTTAAATGGCTTTAAAAAAATAAATACCTCTTAAAATTCTTATAGTAGTGGAAATTTTTTCTTCTCGAAAAAACTATTTTCCTACTAGTGGTCAATATTTTTAAAAGACCAATTTCCCCTTCTCTCTTCTCTCTTTTTTTTTCTTTTTTGACAGCATTTGATCTTCGTCTACGCGAAGATGGTCAGTAAAAAAAGCTCGAGTATAATAAAAAATTAAAAATTTTAATAATTGGTTAATTAATTAATCATCTTTTTCGATGAAGATGATAATAAAAATGCCTTGATGAAAAGTAAGATGATCAGTGTCAACAAGTTTTAAATTTTTTATTTCTTCTTTGGCTGCCCATACTCCGTTTTTCAATTTATTTTCTGCTTTTTAATTAATTCTTTTAAATTTCTTGATACAAAGAGAACGGAGCATATTAATGCTCTTTTAAAGAAAACAATATTAATTGAAATAAAAATATTTTTTTTTGTTTATTGGATTTGTTATATAGATATAAATTCAGTCTGGTTCTTTTTCTCGTTTATCTCGATGGGCATATAATTGCAAAACTTTTGTTTTTAATGATCAAAAGTTGGTAGAATCCCAATTGCAAGATAAAGCCTTCGGAAGATATTTAAAGATCTGAAAATCAATAAATTTTATTTAATTTGATTATTAGAGTTTCCAAGTGTGCTTCTCTCTTATCTATAACGAATGAAAACTTTTTGTTTTTTTGTTATTGGTATTAATTGTAAGCAATATATGGAGTTTTAAATTTCAGAGCTCAAATGATAAATGAGACCCAAGGGATGTAATTCATCATCATTCGAGAGCTTTGTATAAATAACAGAAAACGACTCCGCCTTTTTTCCTCCTCGAAGCTTGAATTAAGCTATAACATGGAGCTATAAAGAATTTTGAAATTAGTGAATTGGAAAAAAGGAAAGAGTATTGCTTTTGTATTCTTTTTTGATTGACTGATGGATGGAAATGTAGTATATAAGTTCTCTATAAGAACTTCTAAATCTTAGGAAGGGGATAAAAATGTTCAAAAATTAAAAAAAAATTCAAATCCTCACCTGACTCTCATTAAAAATTTGTCCAGATGATTATGTTGCGCATGCGCATGCATATTGGCCCCCCAAAAGACTCTGTCCCCACGTCTCCTGTCCATTAACAAAGTATATCTGGTAGTGACAAATAACTTTGACTTAACGATTTTTTAAATATTTTATTCGAGCAGGAATTTTATATTTTAATTAGATATTGCTTAGTATTATTTTTAGTCCATGAAAGGCCCTCAAGCCGGGCTCGTTTCGTCAAGTTTAGCGAAAATTCCCTCTATTTCAAAAAGAACTAGTTTTTTGAAAAAAAATATATACATCAAAAGTTATTTAAAATTTTATTTAGAATGACTTTCATTTACGATGACTTTTCTGAAATATTATAAATATCGAAAATAACACAAAAAACTACAAGAATAAAGTACTCATCAGGTACTTTACACAATAAAACCAAATTATACATTTTATGTTTTTTAATTAAGTAATTGATATACAAAATATAAAAAAAAAAAATAGTTTGAGTAAATTTGGAAAATTAAAAAAAAACTAAAAAAAATACTTCAATTAAGTTGTAGTACCGGCTGCCCGATTATATTCAAAATCTTGTTCTGACAGATGCATGTTTTTCTAAGATTAAGTATAAAATTCCATCATTCTCGAATTTATAGTTTGGGTTCAGACATAGATCAATTTCTGGAAACGATATTTTCTAATTTAGGGGACCTTTGAAATCTCAGACCGAATACATTATTTTCAGTTTAAAGACGCAATAGGCGTAGGCTTTCAAATTTCCTTAGAATTCACACTCATATAAATAAATTTTAATTCCTTTTGAAATTTTTCCTTAATAGTTTTCACACCATATTATTTTAATTCCATTATGAATTTTCGAGTCTATTAAAAAAAATAGCATAGAGAAAGTACATAGGTTAGCGTATATATATATATTATAATAATAATATTAAAAAGAATAAAAGTCTCCCCTTATGATGCAATTGGTGACGTCATTTGCACGAGAATAAAATTGGCTCACTCGAGTGTTACCTCTTCTCATCTCATCTCATTGGAATATATTAGCCATGTTAATTCACGTATTCGTCGGATTGTAATCCCGAAGACGACGTCGCCGACAGCCATCGACTTTTACGGCTTTTACATAAACGCACCTTTCTCCCTCTTCCATTTATATGGCTCCATTTTAACTTTATAACTATCATATATTTAAAATATTAAATTAATATATACATACAAGCCGAGATGAAAAGAAATATTCACTCTGATGTTTTATTCATTATTCTCACTCTTTCTCTCTCTAATATTCAATAGGGGAAATATTTGCTCAAATATATTAGGCACATTACAACTTTTTTTTTTTAATTCTCCGAACGAAAGCTTTGATGTATTACTAACCACTTGAAAGATTTTTTTTTTTTTTTTGAGAGATTTCCGTCCGAATGATTCAAGTACTTCCATCTAAAGATAAGATGTGGACCCAATGGAATTTATAATAAAAAAAATAAGAAATTTTTTTTATCTATAAAAACTACAAGTGAAAATCAATAACAATGCATTGAATGGAAAATAGAAGTCATTTTTTTTTTTTACGTTTTGGAACTGATTACGGTCGTTAACCAAAACCGTTGTTATTCGAAGCGCGATTTCCCAACACGAATCGGAAACGCATTAACCAAATTAAACACATAATCAAGCTTGCGTTGTTATTCAAAACATTTTTTCTTACAGCCAATTGTCATTAACTACTTTATTGACTCTGAAAAATCGAAAAATACTATTTTTTCTTTTATCAAATTAAAATATATTTTTCACACTTGATCCGGGGCTATTTTTTCGAATTCCTCAACGTTAACTTAAATCATTTTAAGGATAATTAATTTTTTTATTTATCTAAATGTATTTTTGTAAATTTGTTTGTTTTTATTTGCTGTTGTTAGGCAAACAAAATGACCAATTGACTACAAAAACGAAAGCTATTAGAAGACGAAGAAAGGAGAAAAATAAAACCATTAAATTTTCGGTCTACGTTTCGAGCTCAAGTCACGCCCTTCCTCGAGACCAAAAATTTTTAAAAATTACACGTCGGTGTTATATATACAATATTTTTGCTGTGTTTATGTGATTTGCGCTCGAAACGTCTTCCAAAAATTTAATTGTTTGATTTGTCTCCTGGGCATACTATTCTTTCTTCGACCTTTATATAACGACCATAACTTATCTCTTTCAGCGAAAGCAATTAGCCTTTTTAAGATTCAAGTTTTTCTTTGTTTATTTTGTTTTTGGGCGCGCTGGAAATAGACTTCTTTGTGCAACTTGCTTCGTATTTAATAATTTCCAAAAAGACCGCGTATGAGTGGTGCTCTTAAGAAGAGCTCAGGAACAATGGTCATTTTAATTGCATACCTTCTAGTAATCAAATTCGAATTTATGGAGCTAACGCCTACACATCAATCTCTTAGGATAATTATATTGGCTACGGAGGGAATCTTAAAGATCTCAGATACCTAAAAAGACTTAAAAGAAAAAAATCATAGGGTATTATTTTAAAATCACTAATTATTTCAAATTTGGAAATATTTCAGAGTGAACTTCCTGTCAATTGAAAAATATTTCCCTTATTGATTGAACTTAGGGAGAGATGGCCCTTCAACCTGCACAAGTATGCAATAAATTAATTACTCAAAGGAATTTACTTCACGCGTTGTCTTAGTTAAACCAATATCTGGATGAAAATGTTAGTAGTGTTGCCTACCTTCCATTCTAGCCAACTTTTTTCCAAGCTTTCGTATTATTATTCTGCTTTCAAAAACAAGTTCTTTTTTTCTAATCATTTGGTTTTTTTTTTTTTTTACTTTCTCTTACCTATATATGTAATATATAGTGACAAAGTATTGAGACCGCAAAAAAAATCGATATGGAGATTTAACGGGAATCTACATTTTGAAGTCCTCTGAATCTACAAAAAAGTGAGTCTCGCAAAATAGTCTGTATGTGTGTCTGTGGGAACAAGATTTCTCATAAAAAAAAAAACGTATGAGGCTGAAATTTTATATTTAAGCTAGGTACCCCGGTCGCTTACACCTCGAAACTTTTCAATAAAATTGGCCAACGGTACTTGTACTTTACTAATGTACTTTTTTTTTTTATTTTCTTAAGATTTTGATTAAAATTCATATATCGATTATTTATTATATGATCTTTAAAATGTATTAATCCTTATTTATCCCCACCCCTTGGGGCCCATTACTCTTATACGTTTTTAGGTATTTTTTCTCAAAAGCTACTCTAACGATATTGATTAAATTGGCTGAATTATTAAGAGATTAGAGTTGAGGTGTTCTTTTAAGTGATGAATTAGAGAACGGCCCTACGCAAAAATCTGGTGTGACAGCACATCACTCAGCTTTCCTTACCTTAGGTAGGAGAAAGTTGTGAGATGGGCGTTTATTCACCTCAGATTTATTTTTTCAACATTATTTAGTCTCCTTAATGTTAAGCTTGGTTTTCCAACATTATGAGGATGTAATCAAATTTCAACTAAGAAGTTTATTTTTGAAAATTATTTTTCAACTTCTGGCTTCGTCCATATTTAATTAAATTAATCGATAGCCAATATAATTTAAATAAATTTTATCATTAACCAAGAGCTTTACTTCTTGAACAAGGGATAAAATAACGTCGATGAGTTTAATTATAAATATAACCTATAATATTTTTTTTTTTTTTTTTTTTGAGAGAAAAGCCTTTAATTAAAGGCATAAAAACCCTCAAATTCTAACAAAAAAATCATTCCACGGTTGGTTACTCCCGGTGTATCGTGCACTGATGACACATTCTCTATCGCCGGTTTCGGATTCTCTGACCCATTTCCGGTGCTATTTGGAAGTGAAAGGCCCTTCACCTCTCTACTCCTCTTCTATCCTCCAATTCAAACCCCCTCCGTCAGCATCCTATCAACCTATAATAAAGAATCTGGAATGGATAATCTGTTATCATCATTATAATAAAGCGAGGGATTAATTATGCTTCTAATAATTTTTAATTATTTATTCTTTAAATAAATAACTCATATGTTTTAGTTTGTTTAAAATAACATCTTAATAACGAGATGACATAAATTTGATGATATTACATAATAATTTGATTCTACTGGAATTTATTTTTCAATTTATTTTTAATTGCAAATGTAAACAAAAATGCATTGAATAAATATAATTAAATACAAAAGACTAAACAAAATAATATTTTAATGAAAACAAAAATTAAATACTAATCTGGTTAAAATTCAAATGGAATCGAGAATGAAACATTATAGATATATGCCCTCTAATATTAAATTCTAATAAAGGATCAAGCATAGCAGTTAATTTGATATTTTTAATGCTTTTGGTCTGAGGGAAAATAAAATGGATCCCATTTACGGATTTACTCAAGAGGAGAAAAGGATTTGGTTTCCAAAAGAAATCATCATTTCGGGAAGGACTTTCAAATGCGAGATTTTCAGGAAATTGAGGCAAAGAAGAAGAACAAATAAATAGGAACAAAGAGAAGGAAAGGAATATGATAACCTTGCAATAATATTACTTCCAAGTTTAAAAGCATTGACGCGCGAGAATTAATTAATGTCACTAGCTTTACGATACATACATTATACATACGTATCTGATTATTTATTTAGAAAGTGCCTTACAATCAATTGAAGATTATTTATTGGATTGGCATTATAAAGTCATTTAAGAACAAATTTTAACTTTGAATGTTTAATGACGTTTTTGTTTGTTTAATTGGTATTTTATTTATTTAAATAAAAGGTCCAATTATTGAAATCATAGGAACTAATTAAAATTTGACAGAACATAACGGTACTTTCTCCTTTTTTTTAACGTTCACATTCAAACTTTAACGTTCACTGCGTTGGATAGGGTAAGTTGGATAAGGGCAATTCGAAGCTTATAGCACGGAAAAATAAAACTTTTAATATGGTATAGTTATTATTTTTTTTTTTAAGTATTTTCGGCGTCTGAGGCTTAAACAATTACATATATATTAGTCACGGTGTGTATTATCCAGGCATATTTATTTATGTTGAAAGAAGAGTTTGTTATAAAAATAATAATAGAAGTGAAGTCAGGTTATGCCTTTGGATGCTCAATAAAAATTCACAATTGATTGATTGATCACTTACACACTAAAGAGTACAATAAATCAACATCAATATGTTTACATTTATATATGTATTTCAAATACTTCCTGGCCATCTTTGGACTGAAGACGAACATGTAAACGTCAATTGAAACGTCTACATTTGGAATTTTTATTGAGCATCCAAAGGCTGCCTTTTCCTATATTATATTTATATTTATATCAATTGATTAAATGTCCCTACTCTGTAGCCGAAAGGTAGTGACATTGACAACAATGATAACCTCAAAAGCCCAGAGATGTGGGTTCGGATCCCAGACAGTCCGAGAAAAATTTAAATCAAATAGATACCACTTGTTATAAATAAATATGTCTGGTTAATTCGTATTGTATATAAAAATATATATTTAATAATAAAACAATTTAAAGTCTATATGATCTCAGATGCCGAAAAGACTTTAAAAAAATTCCTTGACTTTTAGAATTTATCATTTTTTTTTTTATATACATGTAATTTCTTTTGAACTATTCTATATATATTTTGTTTTTTGTTAGTCTAATTTTTTTATATACATGTTTTTAAGGTATCTCTAAACATACAATTATGGATTGCAAGCTGCTATATGGCCTATGGCTAGAGGTGTAAAAAAAATTCAAAGAGCCAACCAACCTCGCAGTGGGACGGTGAAAAAAAAGTTCATATTCAAAATACTTTACTAATTTTTTTTTTTCTTTTCGGCATCTGAGGACATATACGATAAATTGTATACACAAGATTTAGAATACTAATCATCCGCCTATATTTATTAAAATTAATTGATATCCAAATAATTAAGAAAAATTTTCTTCGAACTGCCAATGAGATTTAAATAAATTTCCTCGATTAAGACAGGAAGCGAACCACCGACTCTGAGATCATGACCTTTACCTCTGAGCTAAGTGACAGGAGCTAATTTATTATTAATTTATTTATTAAGGAATGGGTATTTATTATTTGAATTTGTCAAAAATAATCCTCAAAAAAAATCTCAGATAAGGAGAAAAATCATTATTATTTGTTTAATTCAATAAAATATCGCAAAATCCCTTTTAGCCTCGGTGACCCTTAGGAACGTAGGGTCCAAGAACGCCCTTTCGATGTTCACTTCAGCTTTGCTTTGTCCTGCAAGCTGCTTTGAGTGAACGAAGCCTATTCCAGAATAATGTTAAGTAAGACTAATTAGACTGAATCTCAATGTGGTTTTGAGGAACGAGCATATGAAAGGATAATAGTTCACAAGAACATTTAATAATACACAAATAAATAAATCCAAATATACATTTATTTTGGATCAGAGCAGTCAGCTTACTCCAACATGTAGATAAATAAATAATCCTCTTTAGCTCAGATTTGGTGGGTCAAATTTAGATATATAGGATCAATGAGATATTTATAAAAATCAAGGGAAATAATTGCTTATATTCTCCCTGGAGGATCGTTTCTGAAATCGTTTGGATGTTGGGATGGTTGCCGGTTTTAAGGGGTGCCAACCAAACCTAATATGTTTTTTTTACAGGAATATTTTTTTGCTTTCTATATATGAATTATATAGTAAGAAAATATTGCCACCGCAAAAAATTTTCATAAGATAAGAGGTTTCAACAGAAATACACGTTTTAAGCCCTCGCAAAATGGTCTTCCTCTCTTTCGCTGTGTGTGTATGTGTGTACAAGATTTCTCAAAAATAAAAAAACGTTCTAGGCTCAAACTTGATATTTAAGTTAAGTATCCTCGTCACATCCACCTCGAAGTTTTTGAATTAGTACTAGTACTTGACAGGTGTACTTTTTTCGATTTTCTGTCTGATTTTGATTAAAATTCATCTTTGAAATTTATTTCCCCCCTCCAAATTGTTTGGATACTGATGTAGTCTTTTGCCATTGTTCGGGTAAACGCCGGGAGTAATCGCTCGTTTCTAAACTACTCCAACCAAATCGATTAAAATTTTATAAAACGGCTACCTAGGGGGAAAAAAATATGGTCACTCAGTTTTCTTAAAGTTGTGTGATGTGATTAGTTACACCATATTTTTTCTATTTTTAGATTCTTGTATCTAAATTTTATTTTTATGTCATTTTTGGCTATTAATCGAATTTTGACTTTGAAATGTAAAATTATATATTTTCCCAAATCGGAATCGATGACTTCTGGCGACCTAAATTCTTATTTATCTTGATAAATGATCAATTTTAAAATTTAATTAAATATTTAAAATCAGGGATTTCGTAAATAATTGGAATGAATCACAGAACAATCCCTGGAGATTTGTGTATTTTTCAAATAATAAATCTCATAAATTTTGAAAAATCCTATTCGATTCAATAAAAGACATTAAAATTTAATTTTGAATAAATACAAACTCTTGTCGATAGTTCCGGATATTATATAATATATTTACTGTATATTGATAAATTTAGATGAGGATTATCCTGGCATAAAAAATAAAAACTTTAATGTTTACATAATAATTTCAAAAATTAATAAATATTATAATAGAAGGGAATATGTAAAGTGGAATAATTTTAGGTAAAGTTGGAGAGAGAAACCAGCAGATGTTTAGGCACACCCACTTGATTTACGCCACATATTTCGGGCTTATGCGTGTTATACTTTTCGAAATATCAGCAATTAATTTAAGTGGCTGTGGACTGAACATCTGCTGGTTTCTCTCTCCAACTTTGCCAGGACATTCGCGCAGCTTTTCCCATAACAATTAAAATTAATTTCTACATTGTAAATAATTAATTTAAAAAATATGCAACAACGTTGCAACACTTTCCCGTATTTTTAGCCTTTTTTAGTCTTTTCGTCATCTTGATAAACGATATATATATATATAATTATTAGGTATAAATTACCCAGACATTCATTTACACCAATTAATAACCAAATGGTTTAAATAAATTTTCAATTGACTGCCCGGGATTTGAACCCAAGTCACTTGGCTTTAGAAATAAAATCTCGTAAGTCAGTCGTGAGATCCAAGGATGTGATTTAATTTTTCTTTCTCAAGGAAAGCTCTCTTTGTGTGCCAGAGCGTTCCTGATGTATTTATCTCTTAAATAAAGCAAACTCCAAACCAAATTCTCTTGTACTGAAGCTTGGATTAAATAACACATATATAACATCAATAATGTTTCCCAATAGGCGGATCCTGAGAGTGTAAGTGGAGAGAGGAATTTGGAAAAATTTTTGGCTAATGAGACTTCTATTACCTATATAAATTGATTAGTAGCCATTTGCTGTTAGAGTCTGATAAAGGAAAAAGAAGGCAGAATATAACAAACGAAAAAAAGCCCTTGGCGAAGACGTTTCGGACAAAATTTTTTACTCTTATTGGTTATTTGTGGCACAAAGCTTTCATGACGTAACAATGTATTATGTACACATATATTATATTTCTTTATGTGGGGACATGCGAGTATATTATAATAATCTCCTACGTCTCCTTTTCACTTTTGGCATCCAATGGCTCCTTTTTTTGCTGCAATCTGCATTCTTATTCCTTTAAAATTTCAATTGTTAAAATCAATTTCGACTAATCAAATAAAATATAAGAATAATAAGATAAGAAAGAACATAAAAAAATAAATAAAATATCAGAACTGTATTTGCTGTTAAGTAATAATATATAATATTTAATGGATCCATACATTCCATCCATTTGTTTCTATAAACAAGAAGGAGCCTAAAATTAGAATGAAAATAACATTTTCTTTTTCTTCATAAATAATTCTCAAATGATCAGAACCGTTGATCTCAGTTAATACTACGAAACCCCCTACAGCTGGACTGACAGCTGGAAGAAGTTTCTTGGCAAAGAATTCACTAAAATGTAAGATAGAGGATCATGGCAGACGTAAAATTACTCCCATAGGAGAGATAAATATTTGAATAAATACATAAATAAATAATGACTCAAGGGCGATTTGTCAGGTAACAAACATCAAAAGGATTTTTCTCTCCATAAAGTTTCCAAAAATCTAATGAATTATTACCTAATGAAAATAAAATGAGACATCTTTACATTCACATTTAAGTTAATGTTGAATTTTACTTTCTCTTATCTATAATAAATAAAAATATATTTTATTCTTAATTCTGATCCCAAAAAATTAGATGTAGACATTTCAAAAAAATATTTTCTGAAAATGGTCCGTTTGTATTTGTGAAAAAAAAAACAATTTGATTTTTAGCCTTCTGAGTAGCCCTGTCCTTTGGTACACAGGTATGTATAGCTCTTCCTTCATGTTCTTAAGGTCACTGGTTCGCTCCCTGTCCTGACTGACAAAAATGTATTTAAATTAAATTGGCTACCAATGAATTTAAATTTAAGGACGGTCGAAAAAGACCGAAAAACGGATTAGACACATAAACACATGAACTTTTCGAGATTTTTCTATACCCCAATAGTCTTATTAATTAATTAATTATTCTCGAGAAATGAACTTTTACAATACTTTTAACACTTATAATATGAATTTTTAGTTAAAACCATTTTGGCAACGTTTTTTTGATCAATTAAAAACGTCATAATATGAGCCTCGATTTTTAATTGAAAAGACCTAAGCATTAACTAACTCGTAATAAAATAAATTATAATATATTAATTTTTTTTTAAATATCTTTTTCGGCATCTGACAACATTTAGACTCCGACCTTATTTATTTCTATTAATTGGCATCCATTATAATATAAAAACATTTTTATCGCTCTGGACGGGAAGCGAATCACTGACTAGACATGAAACTAGACTTTTACCTCTGCACCAAGGGCCAGCCTAAAATAATAAAATAATCAATAAAACGAAAAATTTTTACATCGTGGTCCCGGGTTAAAAATATACTTAAACGGCACACACATCCTACGCGCTTAAAAAGCGTCCAAATTAAAATAGATCACGTCTCCATGTAGAAAATGTGGAGGTATAAGAGCCTTCAGCATCTGCATGCACGAAGATGCACTCCCATGAAATAGAAGCAGCTCTATTCAGATTTTCTGCATATGCCAGCCAGCCTATATGTTTCAATAAATTTGGTACTAGCCCTAGGGGGCCGAATATCGTAACAGCAAAATACTATTGAGTGAATTGAGACGCCTGGGATTTCAAAACCTGGTACCCCCGTACTCGGGTTGAATCGCTGACTAAGCAAATATCAAACAGCGAAGGGACCGAACGTGCAGGAAAGTGCCTAGGCCTAGGCAGCAACATATCTATAACTTTTTCAATAAAGGTTAAATGATAGAGAAAGGATCATTAAAAAAAAGTGAAATTGGAAAAATAAATATAACATGAATATTATGATAATTTATTGATTTTGATTTGTAAAAAATTATGTTATGTAAATATGAACAAACATAATTATCCGAAAGTATTAAAAAGAGATAGTCAACTTAATCATTCCATTCGTATATTTTGAAATTTATTTTTTAAAAACAATAATTTAATGATATCCAGTTATCAAATGATTAAATAACACTAAGTAACGATAATATGTTGTTTAAATAATAAATAAATTTAATTCCTAAACAGAGCAAATTTTAATAAATTAAAAAAAAATTAAACCCAGTATATTCTAAAAATTCGGTCGAAGTTTGAAATTATAAATATAATTTATTAAAATTTCCATTTCATAAAGTAGTGATGTATATTAATGTGTTATTTTCGAAATACTAGTGAGGCGAGATGTGGTAAGGAATGGTAATAGGCGGAATCTTTTAAAGGATCCAACAGTGGGGTAGAACGGGGAAGTACCGAGCGCGGGATGATCTCTACTTGCGATTGGGTGGAGTATCTTGTCAAATTTTTTTCTAAGATCCCGAAATAGCTCGGATATAATAAATTTATAATCATTTTAAAATTCTAATAGTTTGGTAGTCGATCCTCTATGGAATTAATTAATTATTCATCATTCTTCCAAAACGACGTTTATCAGAAACAAGAGAGACATCGGCCCGACATCTCTAGTAAAACTAGTCACTTCTAGTATTCCTTTGATTCCATGACCGCCTGCGACTGTAACAATCTTCATTGCCACTATTTTCCCAAAATTTACAATATCTCATCATTCAAATCTAATCTCAACAAACCTTTTTTACTCTTGCTCTTCTTGTTGCAGGTCACCATCAGAGGCCTTTTGCTCCTTATGCATCCATGTTCAAAAAAAAAAAATTAGTGGAGAGGGAGGGCTGACTGTCCGCCGCCAATAATGGTAATCATCCACATTGTGCTTACAAAAATAATACAGCTATATACGACAGTCAGACATTGATACATAATACTGTCAACGTCTTTCAGTCCAGCTGAGAGTTCTAAAGAAATTTTAGAGTTAAAGTGGAACCGTCTTTAAGCTTATTAAGATATACTAATAAATTACTCTTAACATATTTTAGACTTTGGATTTTAGAAGGATAATTTTTTTTCATTTACTCATTTTTTTCTTGAAATAGGACTCTATGAAGGGGATATTAAATTTTTTAATAAAAAAAGGCTTTGTGTCTCCTCTCTTTGGAATTTTCTCTATTATCTCCTAATAATATCTTATTAAGTTAAAAGTATATTAAAAATTCAATCCACTGCTCATTATTATTTTTAAAAAGCAAATTTCGTTTCCTAATAAAAAAGGTCCTTTGAAGTTGTTTAAGAAATGTTTCTTCGTCCCACACAAAGATAGGAGTGAGATAGAGTGGCATTTAATGAAACTAATTCCCCACCACGTGGCCGAGAAGTTAAAGGTATTGTCAGTATAAATATTGATAAACTTAAAAGCCAAAGGTCCGATGCCAGGCAGACCGATGAAAATTTAATAATTTAATTAAAATATATTTAATCCATGGGATACCATATGATATAAATAAATATAAATAAAATAAGTGTATCGTAAATTATATATATATTTTTATTTATTTGGTATACATACCAAAGTCATACCATACATATTATAAACATTTAAAAAATACAACAATAATAAATACATAATACCAATAAAATAGTCAAAAAAAAGGGAAAAAAACAAATTTACCAAAGAAAAGTGGAATCAAGAAAATAAAAAAAAATTTAATGTCACATGATTATTTTTGGTGCGTGGAAGGTAAATAATATATTTAAAAATGTTTCTATATGACTACAGAAGCCAAAAAACAGGAAAAAAAAAATTAACGAAACTAAATTAGTATTAATTTTTCACTACCAACAAACCGGCCCTAATTCAATAAATAAGCAATGTGGAGCGAATCAAAAATACACCACCTTGTTTAAATGAATTATTTAGGTATACTTTCCGGATATAATCCGGGCATTTTATAGGCGTTGAGTAGAAAGGGCGTGGGTGACACGTCGACGATAACGGCCCTTTCTCCCAACCCTAAAGCAAAAAGCGCTTCTGTTAATATTTCAACTCACCCGGCACATGATATGTTTATTAGGCAGTCATCGTATGAGATTAATAAAATAGCGGCTCTATAGAGCATTCCTTTTGTAAACTAGAGATGATATGACCAGCACGTCTTTATCATATTTATCAGCAAGAAGATTATATATATATTTTATATAAACAAAGTTATTTTACCTAATAAACTCGTATTAACCAAGATCTCATTTGCTAATTACATTTTACAAATTTTTTCACCTCAAATGGAGCATTTCTTTTTTTTTTTGTAACTACATCTACAAATAGAACATTACTTTTTAATTCTCAGCTTTTGAATGTTGTAATACTTGTCATCTATATTTTATAACATCCTATTGTCCTGTTCGACAATTGAATTAATAATTGTTTTACCTAACTTTTTTTCCTGTCTGCATTTCCTATCAGTCATTTTAATTATTTTATAAATATTGAATCTAAATGGTCTCAATTTCTCAAAAATATTATAAAAAAAAATAATAAATAAATATATATTCACTCTGGGGTTCATACCTGGCTGGCGACCACGATTATACTTTTTTAAAAATATAACTGGGCTTTGAGCAGAAGAACAGAGCGAACGACTGCATTCAATGGAGAAGTTATATTAAATAGAAAGTATAGGAAATAATTGAACAAACTCATCGAACAAATTATTTTATTTTATCACACTTTTTTTTTTAATTTATAACATCTGTCGTATTTACTTGAGTTAAATTGACCCTGTTTCTTAGAGCAGAGTTCCTGCGCTGCTTTTTGTCCCAAGGTTCAGTGATTGGCTTTCCGTCCTTAGCGATAAAATTTATTTAAATTATATTATTTAATAAATATGAGCGGAGTTTAAATGTCCCAGATTGGGAAAAATTCTTTAGAGATTGAGATAGCTTGAAAACTGGAGTAAATAATTTAATAGTAAGACACATTTAAAAACCAAGGATTCAAATTTATATATATCAAAAAAAGGGAAAATTAGTGTTATTCATGTAAATGAAACAATTTCAAATAGAGATATTTATCAGGTCTTAATAATTAACGACGTTTCGGAGATCCAACGTCTCCTTCTTCGGAACTAGTGGGATATTAAAAAATGAATAAATAAACGAAATTTTTGGGAATATTCGTATTTTAATACCCCACTAGGTCCAAAAAGGAGTTGAATCAGAAACGGTGTTTTTAATAATGGCCTGATAATTATCTCCCTAAGAAATTTGTTTCATTTATATCAATTATCGCCAGGCCATCTTAGATTTAAATTAGTGTTTATTATTCAAAAATTATTCTTATACTATTAATTATATTATAGACGTCTTTAGTATAGAAGGTAAACACGTATTCCCTAGGCGTACTTAGGGCGTCGTTCTACTCAATTATTCCCTCATTTTAATGAATAATTTAAATTTTAGTGTCACTCAGATGTCATACATAAGCATTCCAGTTGTTAGTATATTTTGATTCACTCCACGTTGTTTATTTATTGAATTAGGCAAGGGGTGTTAGCAAAGGCTGTGATTTGGGTTCAGGCTGTTTGCTTCGGGCTTTGGGGGGGGGGGGTGTAGTGTCCAAGATCGCAGGCCAATAAGGCATGATTCCCTCCCGTCGTGTCTACTGATATCCTAGTCAAGACCCTTCGTATCCACAAATCGATTGACCTCCCCAAACTATTTTCCAGTCAGGGGGAGTGGTTTGTTATAAAATAAAATATTTTCTAAATAAAAATAATCAGTTTAAAAAAAAATTTCACTTTAATTATTTAAACAAATATATAAATATTTATATATATATTGAATATGAAATGATATTCAGAACCGCCTTTAAAAAGGCTTGTATCTATAAAAATATTTTTATTTTTTACAACGCTTTTATTAATTTGCTTTCTCTGTTTAGAAATCTTATAATCATAATTACGACCTCTTCTAGTAAAATTAGAATTAGAAATTTTGCATACATATATATAATTCAGATGACAATGCAATATATGATATTTAACATCATTGTAATTCAAATAATTTCAAAATGGAGGTGAAAAATTTTTTAATCAAAATTGAGACTATTTCTATTAAAGCTAGATCTTTGAAATTTTACATACATGTGTAAGACAATATGCAAGAGAAGGCAATATATGATATTTGAAATCATTATAATTCAAATAAATTCAAAATGGCGGACGCCTTAACAAACTTCTCTTGTTTGGCCTGACAAATCTAGTAATCAAAATTACAACCACTTCTAGTAAAGCGAGAGTTTTGAAATTTTACATACACATATAAGATAGATGATAATGCAGGACAATGAGGGAATCTAGTAGAATAGACAGCTGCGATGCGAAAAGGGGCAAAAGCTTTAAAACATCGCCTATAAAAAATATATATCTTTATATTTACATTTTATTACAAAAACAAAAAAGAGTTAAATAAAATAATATAAAAAAAAAAAAAAAACATATATTTATAATGTGCTACAAAGAATAAAATTTTTTTCTGATCTTGCTAAAAATTGTAAGAAATATATATACCATATATATATATATATATATATATATATATATGTGTGGAATAATGTTTTCCCAGGTTGGTCCGCGTTGATTGTTGAGATTAACTCGACGTTTCGTCTCTCCTTTTGGAGCCATTTTCAAGAATTTTGTGTTAGGAAGTGATGGTGGAGGTGGTTTGTTTCTGTTTTCGGGGTCGCAATCTTGCTAGTCCCCAAGTTTGG
>JAAAKE020107919.1:0-17200 GCA_010014785.2 Anisolabis maritima
ATAACTCCTAAAGTAGATGATGTGCCCTAATGAAAAAATTGCAGGAATATTCTTTATTGAATTCTGAATCGAATGATGACGTTTCCCGAGGTACCACCCGTCAGAGGGGGTGAAAAAAAAATAAAAAACCACCCTTTCATTAAGGACATTTATAACTCCTATACTAGACGATATGCCCTAACGAAACTATGCAGGTTTATTCCTCATTGAATGCCGAATCCAATGATATATAGTTTATTGGGGTACCACCCGTCAGAGAGGGTGAAACTGGCGTCTCAACACGAACGTGAATGTTAATTTATTTATAACTCCTTGATTAGAAGATGTGCCTTAACGAAAATCCACCTGCCAAACAAACGTTAAAATTAATTTATCTTTAATTTAATGACAAATGTTGAAAAAATTTATCTTCAAAATAAGGATGTTCTAGTTAGATTATTTAATTTCCCATTAAATTCAATCAATATCAAGTACTAAATATCTTTATTTAAGCGATGCCAGGAGATGGATACCAGTCAAATGCTAAAACACAACGGAGTCGTATTCTCAAGCATCGCTTCTAGGCAACTGGGAGAGGGGCAACTCCCACCACTGCTAACAAATGATGTCACGCATTTACAGCCAATCAGAGTGAAGCGGAGAAGTTTGCTAAATGCGCGGGAGTCTGACGGGTGGTACCCCAATAAACTATATATAATAATTTTCATTAATAAAAATACACTAAATATAGCATTCCTGGAAAAAAAAAAAAAAATCTAGTCATTTTTAAACAGACTTTGAAGTCATATTATAAGATGAAACTTGTCAAATAAATTAAGTGTAATGTTCCCTGAATTTTTACAAAATCTAGAACATAAGAGCTGTTTTTAATTTTGCAATTTAATTTCTATGTTAAGAATTTCATTTACCCTTTTTTACAAAATAGTAGGGAGCTACTATGATTCAGTTTTATGTCCGCTGGGCAATTCAGTTTATTAAAGAAATATAGACAAAATTTTCCCCATTTAAAAATTTTACTAATATTTTTGAATAATATATAATGAAATATAAAAATGATTTAAGGATAAACTAGAGAGTTGAAAGAAATGTATTATTTGCGAATTGGCGTGGCGAGGGCCCTGTAGAGTGTGGAGGTATGGGGTAGGAAGGGCGCTAATTGTCCCTCTGCAGACACCGGCTTGGCGCAACTCCAATCAAGTAATTAAACTGCTGTAGCTTCTTCCGGGCAAAGCCCCCTGCCGTCGGGGTGGGGCTTGCCAAATTCCCAAAAGTCTCACTTCTTTGCTCTTTGAAAAAATTCTATCCTAAATAGTAATAGTTAAACATCTTTTTAGGGGTGTGGATTTATTTTGAACGGATATATGATATCATTTTTGATGAAAAACGTCCTCCCTATACTGGAAGAGCACTTTTAATTTTAAAGATGGATGCGATCGAGAGAAAAAACAAACAGGCCAGTCGCTCGGCCTGGCGCTTGATTGGGGAGGGAGAAGGCTGACATAAAGGAAGCGGAAGAAATGCTAGCCTCAGCTCGGGTAACTCTTGGCCGCCTTCCACAACAGGTAAGTTCCTAAGTGAGATGAAAGAGACTTTGTGAGAGTCCTTTACGTCTAATCTCTAAATTCACCTTTTAGGTCTCGGCTATGATTTGGAATCCAAAGGATTTAAATAAATTTTCATCGAACGACCTGGGATCCGAACCCACACCCCTTGGCTTTATCAATATTGACCATGTCGGTATCTTTCCTCTTGGTCATGGGTTTGGGGAGGGGGGGGAGGTAAAAACATTTGAATGGCTTTTTTTAAAAATATTTTATAAGTCAAAAAATTTTGATATATTTTTTATTTGCAGCTAATATCACTGGAGTCAGTGATCCATTTAAGCAGGGATCATCTTAATAGCTGTCACATTAGTTTTCTTGAATTAAAAATAATTTAAAAAAAAAATTTTTTAATACTCTATTTTCCAACTGCAAAATTAAATTAATAGAAACATTTTTTTAGATAACTTTTTTCAAGGAAAATTTTTTAAAATTATGATTATTCACTTCAAGCCGCATGGCCTAAAACTAACAAATCTTCCTATTTCTTCAAAAAATAAGAATAAATCTTATAACTTGAGGTTCAATTTTTTAACAAACTAGAGAAAGAAATATATAAGGTTTTATATTAATGTTAAAATGGCCAAGGAATAAAAAAAGAAGCATGTCTTTCACAAATGGAAGCTTTTATAAACGGCGCCGGAAGCATTTCGGCCTCGAATGTTAGTCTTGCATGAATATTGAGAAAGTTTCTTTTTTTATTTGATAAAACCAAGAATTCTTTACAATCCTTGATGAAAAACGAAAACGTAATAAATTACTGTTGAATATGTGTGCAAGTCAAGCGAAAGCATCTGGCGAAGTCTGTTTGAAACGTGAATTGTATACGTATCTTCATACTTTCGTGTATATATATAAATTACTATGTTTACACATGTTTTGAAATTAGTTAATTTAAAAAAAATAAAACAGAAAACAGAAATTTCTTCTCTTGTACCTAATTCTTTTCAATTAATCTCGTGGAGTTAATTTTTATGCCAATCCCGCGGAGGTGGAATAAGGAGAAAAATCCCTGTTACTCTAGTAAGAATTATGGTACTGCATTTGTGTCAAATTGTTGAATTTTGAGTTTATATAGGAAATTGACTTTTAGACAAAAAGGTTGTTTTTATAAATAGTCATCTTGGAAAAGTGGAGATCATGTCAAATTTAACTGAAAAAAGACGCCATGTTTTCTAATTTCTAGACAAAAACCTGCCTTGCTCACCCATCACCTGCAATAATAATCTCTTGTTCAAGAACTCGCCTTCTGTTCTGGGAGTGACAATTGCTTCAGATCTTCCCTGGAATGACCATATCTCTTCGGTCGTCAAATCCGCTGCCAAGGCTGAGTCTATGGAGACCCGGCTCGGCTCTTACACCACGTTCTCTCTTCCCTGGATGCGATTCAAAGGCGGGCGATGGGACTTGACGCTTGTCCAGAGTAGAAGAGGCTCATTGCCCCAACATTCCTCTCGTTAAATTTGTGACCAATAGTACTAGTTAATTCTAGTCTTTCTTTTTTTTTTTTTTTTTTTTTTTTTTTATAAACCAATAGCTCTTTTGGACCTTATACATCCATTTCCAAAACTTCCTGTCTGCAGATTTCATTTTGATTTGATGAAGGGAGATTTCTTCGTTTTAAAACTTCCCTTAAAAATCCTACTAATAATAATAATAACAAAATGTGCTAGAAGAGAAGTAACCATGGAGTCCCGCCATCCTCCTCCTGTATCCTGTATCGGTAAGATTTGGCTTTCCCCACCCAAATTTTTTTTTTGGTACGTGCCTAATGCGAGATTATTATGTTGATTGAGAAAAAATGGCGCGAATTCAAAGAGATCTTTCAATTTTGCGAGCTATTCCTACCGTGAGCGGTCATTTAACCGCCGGAGGCAAGACAGGCTATAAAATTTTTTCAGAAAGTAAACAATGAAAAGTTAAATATTGAAAATGGGTTGTATGTATATTATAAGAAAAGTCAATAAGTTAAATGGCGATACAGTAACGTTGTCGCGTGGCAGGTTTAGTGTTAAATGATATATTGATTGGATTCTTAAAGTAAGCCATCTATTTCAAATAAACCACTATTAGTCAATACTTAATAATTACTAATTATTCTTTTTAAATAAAATTTTCCAAATTTGTATTTAATCCCAAGTTGATATTTTATGATAATTATTTATCGTCCATTCAAAATCAACTCCACTTTGGAAATCTCAAACTTTGATTATAATAATGAAAACTACGCCGGCCCGCAAATAATATAAGTGCAAAGTCGGTGCCGAGGCTCCGAAAGGCCTCCAAATTCAAAAGTAAATAAAATAAAATATAAAAATAAACTCTTAAATTTTAAAAATGCACTAAAAAGAGGTAAATAATCTTTTTAATAATAATGTCGAATACCTTATATTTAAAATAAAAATGTGAAGCGCCAACTCATGATCTTACTGTTAGTAAGCGGTCGATGCTTTTATTTATTTATGAAAAAGATTATTTCCCCTTTTTTATATATTTTTTGGGACTAAAAATGTCAGTCAGCCAAGAGACAGATCTTCTTGATTGATTATTTTAAATAAAATCTGAGGTATGAGAGTTTTGCTACGCATTTTAAAATCCATTTATTAAATTATTTTTCAATAGTGGATAATACTTGACATATAAAAATTGGGGATGATATATATATATAAAATTGTACAAGGGCACCAAAGGTACGGGCCTGAAACTACGTTTACTTTATAAAAATATTAAATAGTATACTGGAGTAATTCAACCAAGTGGAGAGAGTTGTAAAGAGACATGAAGTCATAAGTGGTGCGTTTCCCCTTGAAGAGATTGAAGCTCTAGAAGCGGAGAAGCGTCCTTACGTGATTACTTGAAGACTTGCTAGTGGGAGAGTATTTGCTATGCAATTACGGAGTGGTGATAAGCTTACACTTCTAACACTGCCAATAGTTTATTTTAGTAAATTAATATGACGTGGGCAAATAAATAATTTGTAGAAATATATTTATTTCATGTAAAAAAAATAAACAATTTTTATAAAAATAATTACATTTGTTAAACAATTATATATTAAATATGTATAAATATACATATACATGGGAACATTAGTAGTATAAAAAATAGGAAAATTTCAAAAAAATATGATGACTATATAAACAAACAGGTTAGACGAAAACAATGAAAAAATGTTGATGTTATTAATAATAAAATTTAACAAAAATAATAATGAGAAATGTTGATATGAAATTTTATAGTTTGTTTATTCGAATGCTTAAGCATCCCTATGGGTAGAATTCAAAATTTCCATCAAGTCAAACATTCTAGAAAAAATATTGTACTAAAAATTATCTATTTAATTCTATCTCTATGACCATTAAAGAATACTGGTCTGTAATAGAGGATTTTTTTATTATCTTTGATAGGATAAGAGAATCATTCCTGATTAAGTAAAGATTCTAAATTTTTAATAAACGATATTAGGAACTTCTGAATGCTAATTATTACCAAGTCAATAGGCACAATACATAACTATTTTAAATATATATAATTTTTTTTTTTTGAGTTTTAAGGAGGATGTCATCTTGTCAAATTTTATAAATAAATTTTTATTACAGTGTATATAAAAAATTTTTTCCACAGAGTTAAACCCTTTTCTAGGAATTTTTGCCAGAGCATATCAAGTTTTTTATTGTTGTGACCTAACTGTATATCGTCACCATTCTGGGGTGAACAGCCAGATATACAGATATCGCAAGTTATTATGGTGCAAAATTATATACTAGAGTTTCCAGAAGGCAAGTCAGGTCAACAGTTCTTGCTCAACTGGCTAGAGTGACTACTACATAGAAATAAACAATTACCTAACCTATATACTAGCAAAAATTCATAGAAATAGATGAAAATGTGGAAAAATAAGTAAATTAAATAAAAAAGGTATTCATCTATATATAATATATATTTATAAAATGAATTATGAAGTATACTAGCAAAAATTCATAGAAATAGATGAAAATGTGGAAAAATAAGTAAATTAAATAAAAAAGGTATTCATCTATATATAATATATATTTATAAAATGAATTATGAAGTAAAAATTAAAGTTCCTAATAATAATTCATGATAATCAATATTGAAAATATTATAATTTCCCAAAATATTTCCATATTATCCTGGAATGTATTTCGAATTATTTGATATTAAAGGAAAATCTTCGTGAAAAATATCTGCGTGATTTTCATTTAATAATATATCTTTAATATCGGTATTGTCTTGGAAAATTTGAACCAGATATTTATCTTCAAAATCTGAATAAGATAAAAAATTAATACTGACAATTTTATTTAGAAATGTACGACGCGCAAATTCAAGACTTTTCTGGTTATTTTTCAACTTGACTCCTTTTAGTGTACATTTAAGAGATTGAGGAGGATAATGAAGCCATTTAGGTTCAATTTCTCTCATTTCTTCAATTGAATTAATTATACTTCGTCCGAAATCAATGAGAAATACTTCTACCTAAGAAGGACAGGAAAAATAATAATAATATTAATAACATCTTACTGAATAAGAAAAATATAGAAAGAAAAATAATATATTTTTAAGAGTTCATAGAAAATAAGTTCATTTAAAACACCAAAGATAAAAAATAGTATGATTCTAACTTTCACGAACAAATGTTGACATTTTTTATTTTATATCTATTTCTAAAAATAATAAAATAAACAAAATTTTGAGTTTTTTAGTTTTTATTGTGTTTTTTACAACATTTCAACTTCTGCAGTCGGCATCATGTTTACATATTAGAATTGCGAGAACTCAACATACGCATGTAAACGGCGTGGTGACAGACTAGCAATTCTAGTCTGTAATCCTGATCAAGTCTGCAGAAGTAGCAGTGAAAACGTGAATTTTAATAAAAAAATGCGATAAAAAACCCAAAACCTTTTTTATTTGATTTATTGTTTTTAGGTATAGAAATAAAATAAAGAATGTCAAAGATAAAAAATATTTAATTCATATGCACCATAATCGGTTTCAACCATTATCCAGATTCAAGTATTATTTTAATAAATAAGATATTGTTTTTCCATATATGATTACACATTTAAATAATTTATTTTTGGAAACAAGGAATTTAGACTTCAGTGGTTATCATGCAAGTATTAAAGAAAAAATAACATTTTTTTTATCATTTCTTTGAAAGACCTTTAGGACCAAGTTAAAATTTTAAAAAAGCGGTGAAAGTGGACGAAGTGGACACACACACACACATATATTTTTATATACCGACATACTAATTATAGGATTATAGAATTGTGGTTCCTTTCCGCTTCAGGTGCCAGTTACACCTATGGGATGGGAAGAACTTTTGACTTATGAAGGGACACTTTTCATTTTATAAAACGCAAAAATTGAATGATATATTCAGAAAAATATGGTGGATATATATATGAAAAAAATAGATATTTTTGCTTATCTAAATATTAATATTATAATGTTATAATTCGTAATTTATGTTTTCAGTCAATAGAGACAAACCTCGGTTCACGAACGCCTCGACATTGAACAAATCGTTTTATGAACACAAAAAGTTTGTGTCTGGAGTTACGAACACCTTCAAATGATAGCAACAAAGTGAAAAGAGAAAAACCATAATGTTAAGGAATAAATCATAGCCAAACATGAACAGGGTATTCGTGTCTGTCATTTTTTCTGCCGTGTTTATTTTTTGTGATAGATTTAATGGTTACCAATGGTATTGTGTTAACAAATTGTGCACTAAGTACTGTGATATCTAGTTCGAAAATTGGAGTTTTTATTAAGCATCCAAAGGCTGAATTATTGCTGAACTTTCCTTCTCATCCGTTAAAATGGATTAATCCGTTCCTGTTACAATGCCTTCTCATCCATTAAAATAACAAAACAGCAACAATCTTCTTCTTTATAGTTTCGGTCTACAACGACCATTAGGTTCGTAAATCGAGGTTTGATTGTATATCATTTGTTTCATTCATGAATAACTAAATTTCATTTGGATAAGAGACTATGTATATCAAAGCAATCATATAGTTAAAACGTTTTTTAAAACAGAAAGCAAAGTAAAATAGAAGAAAAAATTCTTATATTAAATAAAATTATTTTAACTTATTTTTACCATATCTATTGAAAAATATCTGATGACCCTTGCTCGAAAAAAGATTTTCTCATTTGCTGCCAAAACTAATTCTCCGATTGAAGGAGGACTGGTAAGTCGGTTCAAAGGTGAGTTATTTATACTTTGTTGAAGTGTATTAAGATTTTCACGACCGAAAAGGTAATTATTTATTCGAAGGTAGAAAATATATTCATTCATATTATCAATTGTTCCACGATACTAAAAAAAAAAAATATAAACAACATAAATCATTTTTAACATAATAATATGGTGATTGTGTTGATTGCATATAATTGGTACCTCTCGGCTCGAATTGGGTCTTTCACTCTCGTGACGAATATGCTATGTTTACCTTTGGTCAAAACGTCCCACCCCCAATAAACACATCATTACATTTCTCACTCGTCACTATATATATATGATTGAAAGTAAAATTTCACTCCGTAATGTAATAAGAGACGATTTTAACTAATAATACTCACTAGTAGATCATTGTCATTAAAAATTTCTCCTTAGATAGGAGGTTGCAACCTCTGAATCATGATGCTAGGCCCAATCTGACTCGCGAGATGGCAGTGCAAATATAATGAATGAAATTTTATTTATATAATATTTAATAAATTAGCTAATAAGAGATGATGTGTTGATTTGGCTGGAGCGCTTTGGTGACGAGTGTGTAGTATATGCACCTCAAGAGTTAGAGTCTGGTAGCCTTTGATATACAATAATAAATAATAATAAATAAATAAATTTATTTGCGACCTGCTTAGAGGCACAAGTCCTCGGGGGCACAAATAAAAATTTATACATTTATACATTACACAAAACAACAAATAATTAACAAATACAAAAAACAAAAAAAAAATAGAAATAGAAGTGTATGCTCATTAACAAATGATTTTGGCAACACTTGGAAAACTAAACCAAAATAAAACTGCGTGAAAAAATAAAGAATTCATTCAGGTTATGATAAATTTTACTCACATTAATTGGTAAATATTCCAAATACATCTCACAAAAAGTTTTACATAATGCGCGCGCTTTCTCTTCTGGTTCGAAGCTGTGTAGAAACTTACAATTCCTCCTTCGGCATGGTTTATTCATTAAAAAATGTTTGCATATATTTTTCTGCCGTTCGGTAGAAACGTTTTTGTAGAAACTATTAAAGGAAATTTCAAAAATAATAAAATAAAATTACAATTTCATAAATTGATCGAGAAAGCTGAAAAGTAAACAAATTTCAAATATAATAAAATTTAGTTAATAATTTATTTTCCTCAATCATAGATAAAGTCTAAACTATCGTCTAAATCCAGTTTGGCTCTAAACTTCCAATGAGAATACCATCATTAATTTATACGATTATTTGCACCTAAGTTTAAGGAAATCTTTGTTTAGAAAACGGGCCTGAATCAGATTGATTTATAAATTTTTAAAATTGATAGGCTTAAAATATGGATGACAGAGTTCTAGTCGCAACCAGCCATCCTACAAGAAGCTGCCCACCTCTGGGAAAGGAGGAGTGTTAGAACCAAAAAATTGTTACATGCGCTTATAAAAGTTTATTTATTTATTATGTATTAATTGCAAAAAACCAGGGGTCAACCGGGATTCGATGCCTGTTATATATATATAAATAAAAATATATGTTACCGTAAAATTCCTCAGTTAAAGTTAGAAAAAAATTTTCTTCTTTACTTTAACTAGATGTCTACATGAACTCACCTTTCTTAGGTAATTTAAGAATAAATTTTTCTTTTTGTGCTTTTCTAACATTTGATAAATTAACAATACCAAATATGACCAGAAAAATTATTTTACATAATTAAAAAAGAAATAAGAATTTCAAAACGATGGGTATTTTTGAAATAGATCTTGATTTTCAAATAGCGCCCTATGAGACTGTTCGGATTCTATCATTTATCAAATGAAAAATCGTTTAGGACCAACGAAATTATCAAGAATCTGGACTAGAAAAACTTTTCAATATCAACAATTATATTTAAAATAATTTCAATTTCGGTAAAAATAGGTTAGAAATAATTGGAAAAAACTATATTTTCTATTCTATATTCATTTTTAGTATTATTATTAATTATTATTCTTGTAGGTGGGGGCGATTTGTTTATTTTAAAGAATTTCATACATTAAATATTCTCTAAAAGTTATTCTCAACATTACATAGATAAAGTTAACTTTGCCGTATTTCGCACATTGCCCTGACAGATATAAAGAATTGAAACTCACCTATCATAGTCTTCCTGAATTGGATCCCAAGTGTATTCATCATCAAGTTCTTCATCAATTATTAAACCTGAAGGATACATTGGGCTGGATGCTGCATTGTGATGATTGTCAAAACAATCTTGTTCTGTTTTCTTGACTTGGGATATTTGTTCGTCCGACTTTTCGTTTTCAACAATGATTTCATTTATTATATCACAAAATTTTAGTTTCATTTTCTTTCCTTGAATATTTCTATCAAGAAGAAGAGGTGAATAATTATTTTCGTTGGCAGAAATTTTATCATCTTCAACTGTTAAATCTTCTTTTTGTGCAAACGATTCGTTCAATTTATTCAAATTTTCAATGTTATCCATTTTTGAATTTGAAAATTTGTTGAAATTTTTAATTTCATTGTTTTTCGTAGCATTCTCAGAAAGTGAATGAGAAATTGTGTTTTCAGAAATAATGTCATCATCACTTTTAAGTTTTAATTCTTCTAATTGTTCAATAAAATTTGATTCATCAAAACTTTTTAAATTTTCAATTTCGTCATTAAAAACCTTTCCATTTCTTTTAATTATGCCTTTGCCATTAGCTGATATCTTAACTTCGAAAATCTAGAATTAAATTAATAAGTATTTATAAAATTTATTAAAAGATAAATAAATGAAATGAGTGGATCTCAACCGCCGTATGCCACCAAATTTTAATTTATGCCACATTAGAGAATTTTTAGATAATCACACATTTAATTTTATTTTTTATATTAATTTCATGAAGAGAAAAAAAGAAATAAAAACAGCTTTTTACAGCTGTTATTTTTACTACAAATATCTTAAGTGAACCTTACATCTTATTTGGAGATCTATCGATTGGCCTGACGCCGAACCGTAATTGATGAGCTTGCATTTAACAATATATATATAAAGCTCATGTTTGAAGAGGGGAACGACCATCATCAGAAAAGCTTCGCTCCCTCGTAAGCAAGCCATGACACTGTTGAGTTGATGGTTCGGCGTTAGGTCAACTGAAATACTTGCAAATTATGTAACTTTGGAATTAAAGCTTTCACAGTTGTTATTATTAATAAATAAATTACATTTTCTGTTTAATTGTGGTTTATTTGTATTAAATGCAACGACCACTCATTCTGTGGCCTTCTTTAGTTACAATTCAGATACAAATTACTAAAGTCTTACATCTAAATGTAACTCAGTGATTTAATACAAATAAACCACAGTTAAATCGAAAATTGAGGAGGCAGTGGCTAAGACGGATAAGCTGCGGATTACGAATCTAGAGTATGAAAATAGCTCGGATTCGAGTCTGGCTTGCCGCAATTATTTCCAACTCTACCAGAAGTCTCTTCCTAGAGTAGGAAAGTGGGAGATAATCTCTCTCCCAGAAACCCAAGTGGTATCACAATGGGCCATAGTTGATCGAAACGTCGCTCTGGGCCTTTTTTTTGAATAAAGAAATAAAACTAGCTGCAATGCTCTATTTTTATCCTTATTACATATAAATCTTCAGCTAAATAATTCATAAGTTAATCAGAGTGACACAGGAAGAAACTATTTAAATAAATTACTTGTAAAAAATTTTTCTTATTAAAATAAATATTATTTTATGCAATACTGACTAGAAGGGGTTTGTTTGAAATAGTTGGTAGTTTTCTAACAACGCAAAAACAACAATGTGTGGGCCAGTCATATATCGTTTAAGATAAAAATATTGTACGAGATAATTTTGGTTTGATTTGATAAAATTCCCCTAGATTATGTGGTTGAAGAAAGTTTTATTTTTTCTCAGTTAAATTATGTGGGTTTTTGTAAAGGCGGTTTGGGCTTTTTTGTTGTTTCAAAATATATCCACATAAATGAAAAAGAGGGAACTTGAATAAATGATAACATTTGGAAAAAAATATTATAAAATTTAACAACAGGTTGTGTCTCAAATAATTTGCATTGAGCTTCAGATGTCGGACCACTCATGTTTTATTGTTTTTAAAAAGAACAAAATTTTGGTGGGAATGAAAATGTCGACGTTCTTCTTAAAAATATAAAGTAATTAGACATGAAAGCAGGAGTGGCCAGGTCTGTATCTGATTAACTAGCGCTCATTTTTTTAAAATTCACCCACCAAGTGCCATGATTTATAATAATAAATTTTAATTCTCTTATTTTAATTTTTTAACTTTGAAATTTGAAAGGTTGATAATCTTTTAATACTAACCTTATTCGGATCCTGGAATATATATCTCATGTAATTAAAATGGTAAATTTGCCAGCCATCAATCGGAATATCAATTCCGTCCAATCGCAATGGATGAGCCAAAAATGGAATCTTACTTAATTCATCATTCAAAGGTGCGACGTCCTTACTTAACACAACATGCGACTGACCTTTATCAATGAGAAATACCTAAAATTAAAAATAATTTCAATGTTTTACATAGTTGAATGACTTAATGCTGGAGCCATTAACTTATCAGTTAGACAGCAGTGATAATTTACTGAGGCAAAGAGAAAGTGAAGTTGCCAGCTATATGAAGAAAACTTAAAATAAAACAGCGGAGTTAGATAAAACTTCGAATCGGAAAAAATTTGAGACGCAGTGGAAAAAATTTGGTAGTATAAATAAATAATAAAAAAAAAAGGGTTGAATAAAGAAAGCAGAGAAATGGGAGTCCCGAAGGAAATTCTGGAGGGAGGGAGGAGGCGGGGCTAGATACGGTTTTAGTTTAACGTCTCTGTACTGGTTTACAGATTTCCATAATCCAAGATTATATATATATTTTTAATTGATTTCATAATTTGTTTATTTTAAGAAAATGTTAATTTTAACTACTGTGAATAATAATATATAATAATACCTTGAGTAGATCCTTTTCCAGCCAAAATATGATCTTTCCTCTAAAGAATTGGTTATTATGTTTTACCAAACAAAGCGAGCCAACATCTAAGACATCTTGAGTTAGAAAGGAATTTTTGATAGGAATAATTTGTCTTTTGGTATAATAATTTTTCAAGTTAAATAAAAGATTAATATGTTTCTCGTCGATGTCGCACTAAAACAGAAAAAAATGGATTTTATTTTATAAAAGAATAAGAATATGAAGAGATAAAGCTAAGTTTATAAGAAAATTAATGGGAAACCACACCAGTCCCAAGAAATTTAGTGTCTCTAATAACCAATCGAGTTAGTCTCTGACGCATATGACTTATCACAATATCCAGTTCTTTTTTAATATGAATAAATTCGTTGGCCAAATAATAAATAATTTTAGGAAAAATAAAAACAGCACACTCAAAATGCTTTCGATTATTATTAATCTTTAAACCTTTCAGACAAATATTACAGCTACCTAATATAGGAAATGTTGCAGCCATGAATGAGAGCATCTATTTATAAAAACTCTTTATTCGGGACGATTCGGCAAAGATTTCATCCTTCAGCCTTTTAGTGTATAAATGTTTTTACAGACACATGTAATAAATGGATTTGTTAAGTGTTGTTATAAAAATGTAATATCAGCTTAACTCTCGGGAAACTTAATTATAATACATTCATTGACAAATTGTTTCATTTGTATAACAATAGCTAACATGGAGCTATATTTTTATAGGTTGTCATATCTTTGCATTAAAACCTGGCTAGTTTTAAAGTTTTTTTTTTTTTTTCAATTTTTCGGATTATTTTTAATTTATATTTGATTATCAGAACAAGCCTGGTCTCAATTAGTTGGGATAATTGAGTTTCTACATTTTATATACCAGGCTTGTTCTGATAATCAAATATAAATTAAAAATAATCCGAAAAATTGAAAAAAAAAAAACTTTAAAACTAGCCAGGTTTTAATGCAAAGATATATATATATATATATATGAATGTAAACAAACCCAGGGCTAAACATTCTTAATATTCATTATAATAAAAATTCGTATTAATGAAGCAAACATTCATATATCTGATGGAATATTTAATATTTATCAAATAATATATATATATATATATAATACAATACCGGTAAAACGTGAAGTAGATTAGGAGATTCAATTTCAAGAATTTTCACTTTATATTTATTATTTATTTCTAAGGGTATAAAGTAATCAGCCGATTGTGAATTATTTGAGTTTTTCTTTTTTAATGACAATGTAAATATACTTGTTTCCATAGTTTTTCACTTAAAAAATTTAATAACAACCATATATTAATACACAATATTTCTTTTTTAATTAAGGACTTTTTTTTTTAATAATTTAAAAATGAATAAAATATGCAATTTAGATTATATAGACTAGTATAAAAAACATTGAAAGACTGAGTATAAAAGGAACGTTTAAGTAACAGAATTTTTAAAATGAATATGATGAATATTAAATAAAAAAAAGTATGGCTTCTGTCAAATGGGTATGGCGCATATTTCAAATTTGAAAATTTTAAATATATATTTATATTAACGATAGAAAAAGAAATTACTCTATCTCTAATGATCCAACCTTCTTTTGAATTTTTATAAAATAATTAAATTAAAATAAAAACATTTTATTTAGTATTTATTTAAATAATATTTATACTATTTAGATTAGGATAAAGCGACTAACGGATTATTTTTTTAAATTATTTAACGTTTAAGAAAAATTAGTGGTTTAAAAATATTGAATTAAAAATATATATAAATGAAATAATATAAATAATTTCAGACCGGTAAGAATAGAAAGGTCTCAAAAAAAAATCTACACATGTGGAATAAGAATAAGACTTTTAAAAATTATAAATAAATATGATGTTTCTTATATAAATATATATATATCAATTCATCATTACTTTTAAATTTGAAATTCCAAAAGTTTGATAACAATTATTTTTATTTTTAAAAAAATAATTCACTAAAAAAAATCTCTTACAGATATTCCAAACAAGCCAACGAACATCCACTTTGGAGCACATTGGCCGTCCTTTATTACTGAATCAGCTGGGGCCAGGATTGGTCCTTTTATCTTATTTTATGCGGCAATTCAAATAAACCACCTCTCATTTATAGCTTGTTTTTTAATTTCATTTTATTTCTACAAAGTAATTAATGCAAATTATTCTTAATCATGAAAAAATAGGGGTTTAGAGGTTTGAGATTATAAATACTATTTATTAATTTAACATTTGATAAATCAAACATCTTTTTTACTTTCTCTTAACTATTTATGTAATGCTAGTACATGTCCGATATATTTTTCCTTTTTTTTTTTTTTTTTTATATATTAATCTAACCTCCCTTTTAGAAATAAATGTCAAATTCTACTCGCAGTTTATGATTATAACGTCAAGCGACACTCATCAGCCAATTAGCAGCTGGTCATGGCAAATATTTTCGGATTATAATATTTTATAGATGTACTAATTAAGTGTTTATAGTAAAAAACCTTGCGATCGGAAAAAATTCGATGTCGAGATTTCAACGGTAATACACGTTTTAGGTTCCCTTGGTACCACTAACTACCCCTCTGAGTAACATATATATATATATATATATATATGTACATCAAATATTTAAATTTGGAATCATTTTTCATATTACCCCGTTTTTGAGTGAAGAAATTATGGCTAGCTTATATTAAGATTAGTTGTAAAGCCCACATAAAGTGCCTAAGTAGAGCGTAATTTTATAGATTCCACAAAAATGAATGTTTTTTTTTTTATTAATTTTTTCATGAAAAAACTGAATGTCTTAGTATTTTTTATTTTTGTTTTTATTAAGAAAATTTTAACCAAGTAGTGATTTTAATATATATAAATATAGAGAGAGAGAGAGGAGAACATAAGAATTGAGTGACCTTGGGAGAGAGAGAGTCATTTTGTCATAAAGAAGCAAGAGAGATAAAAATAGAAAGTGGGCGAGGGAGAGAGAGAGAGGATTGTTGAGATTAAAAAAAAAATATTATCCCTATTAATAAATATTTCATAAAAAGCAATGAAGACATATGATATATCATTTCAATGCAAAATTTTACGTAGATTCAGACGAAGAGAAAATTTCGATATTTCAAATAGTTTTTGATCTATAGATAAAAATCATAAAAATATTAGATGCTAAATTGAACAACTTAGTAGTTATATTATAAATGTATTCAATGCAGTATTTTATAGGAATTACGAATCTATAATCCCTATTTTTATATCTGAATTATTTTTTGAGTAATTAAATAGAAACTATAAATAAATTGAAGATCTACTTATCATTAACCAACTCATTTATAATGATGTATATGATATATCTTTTCGACGCAGAATTTTATGCTGATTAAAAAACACTATTCACTATTTTTATATCTTTAAGTTTTTTTATAATTTGATGGAAACCAAAATGAAAAAATTCACCTGTCAAACAAACATTAAAAAGTCACTTTTCTTTAATTCTATATATTTTATGGCCAAAACAGGAATATTCTATTTAGAGTATTTAATTTTCCATTAAATTCAATCAATATCAAACACTAAATATGTTTATTTAATAAAAAAACAACGAATATTAAAGAAAAAATTATTAAAAATTGCAAGCGCAAAATTCAAAAATTGAAATTGTCGGTGCAACTAATAAAGGTGTCCTTAAAATAGGTATATTTTAACGAAAAATTTTGTATACATTTATGATCAAATGAAAGTGAGTTTTCTGTTTTTTCATCAGAATTCGTCAAGAAATGAGAGAGATATACGCAAAACAATTTTAAGATTTCAATTGAGAGATGCAAGCCCAGACGATCTATACAACCGTACCTGGCCTAGCTCTCCGTGCGCCAATTTCTTTTCGAAAAAAAATTTGCCATTTTCTAAAAAGTTTTTTGTTTCTAATTTTTCATTTAATTTTTTTTATTATCAGAAATGTTATATACTCTTATACCCCTATTTAAATTAGACTAATATTACCGGTACATTTTTTTCTTTTTTATTATTTATTTTTAAAAAATCTGGCCGCACATCACATAATTTTCTCTTACCTCGTAACGAAAATTGGGTAATGTGCTGTCACACCAGATTTTTTGTATTTATCAATTATTAAAATTATAAAAAAGAAATAAAATTATTTAAATTGGCAATTAAATCTGGTTTATTATCAAACATAAAAATTTAAAATATTTATATTTCGTTACCATGGCAACGAGTTATCTTATATTACGATCCTAAATTGGAGGACCTACACTATTTTAGGGTGCTAAATGATTAATACATCTTAAAAATT
>JAAAKE020107930.1:4995-17200 GCA_010014785.2 Anisolabis maritima
TTCGGGCTAAGAGTGGCAGAGACGTTCGCCCCCCCCCTCTCCCCTTATTTTTTTATTTTTTATGGTTTTTTTTTTTTTGATTTGTTTTTGTGGGGGGGGGGGGGGGGGGGGGGGGGGGGAGGGACGTAATTGTTTACAAGTCAAAAAGGGTTTAGATGTGCGATTGTCGTCAGTATTTATTTCTCTTATCTATTAAAACATAAACAGTGAATTTAATAAAATAATTTTTTTTTCATTTTCTGATCAACTCCGCCAAATTACAGTTGTTTTGTAAAGGGCACGATCGAATAATGGACCTCATATAAGGATACGTCCATTTTAGAGCCTCATCGTATTACTTCGTAAAAATTCACATATACTTCACTGAACTATCGATGAATAGTGACTTAGCGTATCAAGATTAATCTATTTTTTAAATAATACAGTTCAGAGAAAATTTTTTTGAAGCTTCATAGAAATGTGTCCACATTTGGAAAAAACTAGTTAAGAAATTTAATGTTGTTATTTCCTAAGAAGTGATTAGCTGAGTCATTCTTGATTTTTTTTCATTCATTCTTTTGAAGGTTAAAATACAATATCTTAGATATATATTTAACAGAGAGAAAAATAATATGTGTCATGCAAATGAAAGAGGAGGCAGGTGCTAAGACGGATAAGCTGCGGATTACGAATCTAGAGTATGAAAATAGCTCGGGCTCGGAATATAGTCCGGCTTGCCGCATTTATTTCCAACTGCCAGAAGTTTCCTCCTGGGAAAGAAAAGTGAAGGAAAGTGGAAGATAATCTCACCCCCAGAAGCCCAAGTGGTATCACAATCAGCCATTACTGTTCTAAGTGAGTCCCCCCATTGGAGGGCGGCAACCACCTCACTCGAACCCCTAACCTATGCCGATGAATTTGTCTATTATTTCATTATTGACTCTAAATTATGTATTTATAAAAATAATTTTTTTTCTGTTTGGAAATTATTGATAGTAACACTCCTTGGAAATTGAAGCGTTAGCTCCTAATTCTAATAGGAAAAGGCGTAGCTATCTGGGCCTCCCAGAAAGAAGATGTCTAGTTTTGGAATTGATTAGTAATAATAAAAAGAATTAAAAATCACGCCGAGCTGAATAGGGGTTACCTGATTCGTCTCGATAACTTTGAACGCCCCCCCACCCCGAGAGGTTAAAGATATATGCCTCAGATGTCGAAGAGACAAAAAAAAAAAAAAAAAAATACTGAACTGATTCGATCTTCCCTATATAGCTACAATATTAAAATATTGTATAGTGGCGTAATCAAAATTTGATATATCTTTTAACTCGGTCACCGAAATTCATGTTTTAAACAGAATAAATAATACGCAAATGAACTTTTCTACTGCCTGAAGTTGATATACAGGGTGATCCAAAAGTCACTTTACCAATACAATTTTCTTACAGTGTTTTAATAACCCGGTTTTCTATTTGCTATTTTAAATTCTTAGATAATATATATATATATTAGATGTAAATGGCTGTAGTCACGCTATTAAATCTTAGTTGTGGAATGGAGTGGTCGTCGAGGAATGTGCGATTGGCCACCAAGGTCGTGTGACATAACCCCGTGTGATTTTTCTATGTGGGTTATTATAAAAGACAGCGTATTTTCAAAAAAAAAAAATACTAATATTGACAACTTAAAGTTGTTATTTGAGAATCCTCTTAAACATAATAATAAGGAATTAATTGAAGTTCTGTTGAGGACAGATATAAAACTTGCATCGAATATAAGGGATATCATTTTGAGAATTATCGTTTGTTTGTTCATATTTTTATAATAATGATTTTTCACTTAATTGATGTTTGTTATGTTATAAGGATATTATCATTTTGCTAAAAATGAGTTCCGATAATTTTTTTTTAGAAAGAAATGACGCAAGAAGAAATGGAAACAGAAGAAACGCACTTACAAAATAAGAAACAACTTTTACAGCCGTTGGATAGGTAATTATATTTCGAGTTTTATAATTAATTGAAAAATTATGAAGTATCAAAAAAACTAAAATTTAATCAAAAAGATTATTACCTGCGTATACCAAGTGGTATCAAATTGCTTTATATGCATTTTAGAAAATCTATTTGAGAATAGAAACCATATACCCTTGGTTTGTGATAATGTCAAGCTCTAACCACTTCACATGGGGTGAAATGACTACAATCTAATGTATTCATATTAGGGAGCGAACAATTTAACAATGGGAGTGGGTAAGAAGACAAATAAAATGAACAAGTGTTAGTCTTTCAAACAACAGCTCATTCGTTAATATTGAATTAAGATTTTTTTTCTAGATTACATATCATCGGAGGTGACTGGGCTAGTGTGTAAAATTTCAGATTCATCGAGAATATCAATTATTCTGCCACCCGATTCTCAGAATGGCAGAATTTTTTTTCATACATCTTCTATACTTATATAAAATAATTATTTATGTCCAGACAAATGATGGAGGGAAATATGAGGCTCCTTGAGAAAAAATTTTCTAGATACGTGACTGGTTTGATAGCTGATAAATATCCGTGTAATTTAATTATTAGACATTACCAAGACAGCCCAAATAAAGTTAAAAAGAAATAAAAATTTTTATTTAAATTTCTAGGGAAAATACGAAAAAGATAAGAAAATGCGTGCATGTGTGTGGTCGTGTGAAAGAGAGAGAGAGAATGAATTTTTTAGACCTTTCTCGATCTTTGAAGCTATCCATATAGGCTTTTATATTTACGATACATTTTCCAGTTATTTCAATTTAATTATAATAAATTTGTATTGGTTTAGCTGGGAAAGTCCTTTAAATTTAAATAAATAAGATTCAAATGAATAAAACGTAGCAATCATTCAGACTAGACCCTCCAAGAAATAAGCAAAAAATAAAAAAAATTTCTAATGCTAATAATTTAAAAATAATAATTTATTTATTTAAAAAAGTAAAATTTTAATTTCAACGCATGGGAAATGAAAATTGATTGTTGTATCTCTTAGATTATTGAAACAATAAAAGTCCTTTACTTTCTCTTAAAGAAATTATTTGTTATTATAAAACAAAATAATATATGAGGAAATGAAAATATTAAAAATCCTATCAAATATAAATTATTATTAACAATCAAATTTATAATGTGAATAGTAGTAGAAGTGTACCTCTAAATAAATGCCATGTCATGTGATCTTTTTATAAATGTGAAAAACAATTATAATATAAATGTAATAAAAAAATAACTCACCAACATTTAGAATAAAGAAAATCCAATCAAAATAAATATTCAATTAAACAAAAGATAATTGAATGACTTTGAGAAGAAGCATCAACTCGTCGACTTGCTAAGTGTTGGGAACACCAGAGAATATAGAAACAGAGAGGGAGGGCTAATTCAAATAATTATCAATTTTTATACATTTACATTTAACATAACAAATAACATGTTCATACATTTTATTATTTTTATTAAGAAATAATATTTAAATATATTATTCATATTTTATATTCATTTTAATAATAAATAAAATATGAATTTGATCTTCTCTATATCGATTAGTAGTATATGTAGAATATGAGAGATCAAAAATTTTACTGATATAATCAATTTTTACATAAATATTTTTTATTTATATTTATTTTAGAGAAATTAATCTATTAATTTTTAACTAAAATGATTTTATCTAGAATAGAATTAAAATTGTATATTCTTTGGATCTGAAGTGCACGCGCTCATTTCAAATCGGTTATTTAAGAAAACATTTTCAAAGTTTAGGTTTATTCTACTGCAGAAGCCCATACGACTCTATAACATTTATCAGTAGTGCGCCTTTCGGATTCCGAATGAGATTTTAATTTCATATATTAATATCTTAATATTTATTCTTTGTCTAGTATATCTTTATATTTAGGAAGTTTATATTTATATATTTCGATCCCTTATTAATTTTTGATAAAAGAAATAAAAGCCTCTATTATGCTAAATATTTGTATTTTAAATGAAAAGGCTCGAGCAAAATTTTTTGCAAATTAAAATATTACGAAATAAAAACCTTGAGATTTTAAATGATTCCTTTGTAAATATTTTTTTTTTTTTAAGATTTTATCTCTACACACTAGTTTGAGACCTAATTTAATAGTAATATAAAAAGGAACTCTTTCGAAGAAGTCTCTTAAGTATTATGTAATCCTTTTGATATTCTAAATAAGATTGCTAATTTGGCAAGCAAAAACGAATTTGTTTCTGCAACACTTGGTACAAGAGAAATAATTTCTAAATTTTCTTTTGCTTAAAGTTTTGAAACTTGACTCATATATATATTTCACTTTGCGGGGAATTTATTCTATAAAATTACATTAAAAATATATAAGATATAAAAACACTATGTGCTGTCTTATTTATTGAAAACAGTTCACTACTTTCCAAGATTACCAGCTTGAAATAGACAGGAATAGTTAGGTTTGCAGTTTGTTTTTTAATAAATCGATTATTTTCATGCATCAAATGATCTCACTTCTCATTTCTTTGTTAATTAGGTTACTTTGCTAATTTTGACACATGTCTAACAACATTCAGTTGTTATCCAGAGTTAGATTCGAGTAACATATAAAATTTGCAAATTTTGATCTTGTGTTTTTTAAGGTATTTGTTAATTTTGTATTTGAATCGATCAAAATTTAGTTATGATTCTAAAAATGAGGAGTCCGAAAAACATACCTAACTTTAGTGGTGCGTCCGTCACTAGGTGTACAATTGTATATGTCTCACGTTTTCTCAAAAACTATTGAAGGGAAAATTTTTCAAAAATTAAGGGTTACATTATAAAAATTACTAAATTGAAATTTCACTTTTTGCAAAAACAATGAATTATAAAATTTATTTAATAAAAAAATGATTTAGAATTTATGCAAAAAATATGTTATGTCCCAGATTGGAATGTGGCTCAGATTGGAAAGACGAGATGTTGCTCATTCTTATTATCCAGCAGGAGACCCAGATTTTTTGCTCCAATGGTAAGCAAAACAAATGAGAATAAATTAGAAAATAAGGCCCACCTCCGTGGCTGCAAGGTTAGATGTTTTGACAATGTCGTTCGAGGGGTACTGGTTTGGATTCTCAACCAGTCCGAAAAAAATTCATTTAAAATAGTTCATATGAATAAATATAACTGGGTAGTATCTAAGAAAAAAATATAATAGGTAAATAGTAAAAAGTACATATTTTTCTTAGATACTATGTTTTTTTCTGAATTAAATTTTTTGTAATATAATCATATAAAGTGGTTAGTCTAATGGCCTCAGATGCCAAAAATAGTAAAAAAATATATATAATCATGTATGTATATTTTTTATAAAACTTGTAATTGTGGCTGAATGGTTTTTAACTAAAAAAGAACCATAAAAATATTTTAAAAAGTTACTATCTTCACTCATTCATAGTTCTCCTTTTAATAAATAGTTTTAATGAATAATGTTTTATGGATTAGGCATGAAAATTATTTATTTAAACGAGGGCTGTTCATAAGCATTATTAATTGGGTAGGGGAATGGGCTATTTATTTATAAACATTGAATCTAATATTGTGAAAGAAACTCTGTGTCATCATTATCATTGTTTTTATCAAAGTCCCACGTGGATATTCTGACTTTCCCCACGTGTCTTTTGATGTAAACCTAAAAGGACGCATGCGTTCCTATTTTCGATCGATTATATTGTTTGAACCTCCCTTAACATTTTCAAGGGTGCGATTTATGTTTACGTCATCTTTCCCATTTCTGGTGAGTAGAGTGGCTTTTCGCCGGCATGACGGTATGGTCGGGCAAGTCCCGTACTGAATACTGTGGCAGTCATTTAAGTCAATTTGAATCGCCTCTACAATCAAGCCACCTCCGTCGTTTGAATCGTTGCCGAAATCGGACTGGTCCCAAGCAATCAAACCAATGTCAAAATGTCAGTGCAAATATGTTAATCCGACGGAATTCTAGCCGTGGCTACAGCCCTTTGGAACATATATCTCAGTAAGTTTATTCATATGACAATCAATTATATTAAAATATCCATTAATTTTTAATAAATAATTTAATTTAATTTATCTCAATAAAAACATAACCTTGCTTTGGAAGTGAGTTCTGTATTTCGTTCATAGATAGCGTTAGCTGTTATTTTGAATTGGAATCTGAAATTTGTATATTTAACTTATTTTTAAAATTTTTAATTTCTTCTCAGGAGCTAATTTTAAAATTTTTTAGTGACTAAAATTTGAGATCGCGAAAAAATTAAAAAAAAATAATTATGATCTAAAATCCGTAGGAACGCAGATAGAATCTAAAAAGCACTGGATATAAAATTTCAATTGCTCTTAAGTTTTCCTTTATTTATACAAATAAATAGATTTTAGAGTAAATAAATGATATACTCTAGTTGAAATTGTGAAATATTTTAATAATTATTATTCAGGATTGGATATATACAATGTTGATGATATCCATTATATTGGAGGATCTTGACGTTTGGCTCCCTCCCTTCTTAAGTTTCCCCATCCCCATGATTTTTTTTTATTTCACTTAAAAAAAAAAAAATATCAGGTTAGCTCCTCCCAGCCCCCCGTAACATTTGCCCTTATTATATTTATAATATCTTGAATCGAGGAGACTAGAGGATGGCCCTAGTTACCCCATTGCTTCTCCTTAAATCGGCCCTGGCTTTGGATTTATTTCTTCAAAATCTTTTCCTCACAAAAGCAAAAAATTAAAAATGCACCTTCCCATCTTATATACTGTCTCTATCAACATTTTCTTAGATAAACTTTTTAGAAATAACAAAAAAAAAAAACTTTCACGTTTACTATTAACTTGCTCTACGGAAATATGGTTTATATAATATTTTTTAATAAAAAAATATATTAGAAAAGAATTGCTTATCAGAGATAAAAAAATATTTTAGATGTTTCTATAAAAACTTTCAGAAGAAAATTGATTTTAGAATTTTTTAAATGTAATAGACATTTGTTTTACACAATATATACAGTATAGGGGCTTTATATAAATAAATCTAAATTATTAGGCTATAATAAACTACTGTTATAAAATTAATTTTTTATAATCTGGCTATCTTCCGTTATTATCAAAAGCAAGCTCTACCTATACCTTCTATAAAAGATATTTATTTTTAGACTTATAAAAATAAATCCTTCCCCCTATTAGATTTATTTTTATATTATATCGACTACGTTTAAACATCTTAATTTCTATTTATAATTTTAATTGAAAAAATGGGATCAGCCTTTTAGGAGAGAGAAAAGAAGGAGGAAAAGGAACAAAAAGACAAAGAAGGCTTATTCACAAAAATCTTTGAATAAATGAGAAAGAAGAAAGAATTTCACTGTGTCTGTGTCGCATTTATTGGAAGCTCTGGAAGCTCTGACGCAGCATAACTTTTGACTCACTGAAACTACGTGGTATCAATGGAGTGCTTTTGAGAAGCTTTCTAACCGTGTATTTCTGTATTTTGACTTGACTTTTCAACGAGTATAAGCGGAGTTTGTTGAAATTTGTTTATTTCTCAATAACACTTCACCAGAACACTTCAAAGCTAAGACAGCTTCACTGAGTCAGTTTTACTGCTTGAAAGTTTAACGCTGCTGGAAAAATCACAAAATTCATTCCGTCCCGTGACATTATAATCCCCATTCGATGCAATGAATTCTTTGAATCTCTGGCTTGATGTTTTTTATCTGCTACGCCCTAATTTCGTTATCAATTCTCAAGACTATTAACGTTAAAAAAGGTTTTAATTTTATTAAATACACACCGAAGAATACTAAGGGACCCTCAGACTTCCATTCTTAATTCCCGTGGACTTTTCCTTTTAGAAATGATCTATAAATGAATAATATAATAGATCAATTTTGCGATGTTAGGTTATTTTCCATAAACAGGTAAATTGAAAAAATGAGGCACTCGCGGAGGTCGAACCCACGGCCCGCCTGTGGGTTTTAACCTTATGAGTTTAAGTTTTTCAGTTGACTTATAAAGCTGAAGAGTAGGGGAGAAATTTGGTTAAATTCACAGCCGCTTTGCCAATCGGTTTGAATTACTAAAGGATGATTTTCAATGTAATGGGGACAATTTTTCCTGAATACTAGAATCACTTTCTCAATCATAATATATTTAAGAGTAAGAGATGGTTTATAGGTTAAAACCACCATGGGCGTAAATCACGAGAGAACGTGAGTTCGACTCCCACGAGTGCCTCATTTTTTTCAATTCACGAGTTTAAGGTAAATATCTTAAGATCACGAAATTGATATTTTCTAATATTTAGGAAAAATTGTTCCCATTATATGGAATATAATAGAAGTTTATTTTTTTCTTTGTATTTATTTTAATGTTGCATGTATGTTATTCGTTTCAAGATTAAATAATAGCCCAATATCTATAAAATGTATTAATAAATATAACTTATTATTTCATCAATCATATGATGCAAAATCCATTAACTTTACTTGATTTGTTTTTGGCATATACTCAAATAAATTTTTATCTTCTTATTTAATATATTTATTTATCTTCTAATTTTCTTTTAAAAAGTCAAATTTGAATAGTAAGTTAACTTTAAATTAACCGATAAGATTTTTCATCAAATTAAATGCAAGAATAATTGAAATGACCATGAAGAAGAAAGAAAGATTCATAAAACCAGAACGAAACAAGTGAAATTTATGATGTAAAAAAAAAACTTTTTTCTTAATAGAGTTTTAATAAAAAAATCAAAAAAATTTTTATTTTTATTTGTATTTTACAAGTGAAATTTTATTGCTGGATAAAACATGGAGTGGATATAGCACTCAGAATTGAATGAAATATAAATAAGAAAGGGAGAAGAATACCGTTCGCGTTTGCTAGCTGGGAGATAGGCAACCAAAATTACCCACTCACTAAAGAGTTCAGAACGACGCACTTATAGAGAGTCTGGAGCAATTAATCGAAATATCCACTAGTAGGTTGGCAGCAAGCAAACGGGTCGAAAATTTGTTAGCAAAAGCTATCTTTTAGCCAGAGGTGGATTTAAAGGAATTGAGGCATCTGGTTCAAAATTTCTGAAGACATCTCCCCACCATTATTTTTAAAAATTCGAAAGCGAGTACTGGGCTCCTTTCGATCGGAGCCCTTGTTCGACACCCGTTCCAACCCGTTTCTTTCTTTCATATATAAAACTTAGTAAAAATAAACAAATGAAATCTTGTGATATAAATAAAATAAAATGTTTTGGCCCAAGAATATTTTATTTATCTGTGCTTAAATCTTTTTTTTTATACTAACCCAAGTTTGTTTCAATAAATGCACATACGGCCAAAAAAAACCATGATGTAAAAATGAAATATCTAACAACTGTATTCTTTTGTGAACCCTGAAGATCACCCTCAGGTGAGGGACGCTTGAAACGTCGCCAACAAATATAAATTTTGTTGCTCCACCACTTATAGAATTAGTTTATATGGAATTTTTTGCACAAATCCTTATGTTAAAATCTCTCATTTCTTAATACATAGATTTTATGTAGTAAATGTAGTTAAATTAAAAAATGCATGTTTTAAATAATGAAGGATTTTAATATAAGCATTTGTGCAAAAATTCCATATAAACCAAATATAAATTTTTTTTATTTGTTCAGTCTTTTTGTTGTTGTTACAACCTGATTACTTTTTAAATATTAATTAAAGAATTTAAATCAGGGCTGAAAAACCCGCTTGCCAATAAACTACATAATTTTTGTTAATTTATCCTAGAGAGGCTCGTCGAGAGAGATGAAGGGCCAAATTCCCAAAAATGTGCACTGGGAATTGGCCATCGAGCCACATACTGGCGTTTGGGTAAGGTGTGTACTAATAGTGCACGATGCACCTGGAGTAAATAAACGAGGAATGCTTTTTTAGTAGGATGTGAGGGTTTTATGCCATTAATTAACGGCCTTTTCCTCAAAAAAAAAATTCTCCTAGGTATTATTTAATAATCTTTTGACATAACTATTTATATACTGCCCCACTCACATGTAATTGGATAACCTATATCTTTGGTTTCCTCTTAATGGATATAACAAATTTAATACTATGTAAAACGCTATGAAATTTGAATGTAGCTCTCCTAATTATCTATTAAGACGGAGCCAAAGATACAGTTTGTCTATTTATTTTTGAGGGGGATAGTATATTATTGTTGACTTCATTAAATCCACAATTCCAAATATGTTAGTTTTTTTTTTTTTTTTAATGTAAACTATGAGAAGTTGTCCTTCTTCTCCTTCCTCATTTTATATCTTTCTTAATAGAGATGAAAGGCCTTTATGGAAATATTTAATAGATGTGCGAATGAAAATAAAGTAATGCCAATGGAATGGATTTGAGGAGTCTGGATAACAGATACCTGTTCTATATGGTCCACTGAATTGAATAGCTAGCCTAATAGTCATTTAAAAGATAGAATCCCGTTGTGAAGCCGAGGCTAGTAACATCATAACAATTAAAATAATACAATACTTATTCATCTATTGTATAGACACATTATAAGCAGTTCAACAACCTCAAAAAAGATTCGCTAGCGCCGGTAGACCTCAGTGCTTAGTTTATCGATGGTCAAAGCTCCCGGATTTGGCTCTGTATCAGAGATGTATCTCTTTATGAAGGAAGAGAAAAAGAAAAGGAACTAGGAAGTGTTTGTTGCCAGTCAACGTCACGAGTTTATTTTCCATTTTACAGGTCAAGGTTTATTTAGTTAAATTAATTTAATATATTAACCGGAACAAAATAAGGTGAACAACCTATAAAAAATATAATATAAAAATATACACATCGTGACCTCACAAAGAAAATAATTAAATAATTGAATTTTATACCTTGCAGTGCAGAATTCGTTGGCTTGGCTTGCTGGAAGGTAGGCATATAGCCAACTCACTAATGGATCGTTGATTAAACAACTGCGCATGCGTGGAGCTGTGGGGCAATCCATTAGTGAGTTAATCCTACTTCCGCCCACCCTCTTCTTCTCATCAAACAAAAACGAACGAATTTATGCATCTCTTGGTACTTGAATTTATGCGAATGGACGAATGCAAATTTTTTTTCAAGATCGCAGTATTTACTTTTTGCGGAAATGGAGATATAATCAGACTAGGGCTCTGTTATACCAAACAGATCGTCGCATTATATAAATTATGGTGGATATAATTTCTTTAAAAAAAAAAGTTCAATTTTAGGACCGATAGAATACAAAAAGGTCAATGAACATATTTGTAGTTCTTGTGCCGTTTTTCTAAAATATTTCTTGGATAACTTTGATGAAAGTGAAGAAAGTAAAGAAATGTATTTTAGGTTGAATAAATAAATTGTAAATATCGAGTCAATCGATTTCGTTATCTAAATTATTATAATAATAAAATATTATCAGGCCATAAATTAGTGTCAAATATTTGAGTAGAAATTTGGTTTCATGAATTTCTTTTTTTTTTTTTTTTTGTTATATCGACAGAGCATCCAACGTTGTAGTCTTTATTATGTATGAATAAGTGGCAACTTGAATACACTACGTAGCGAGTTAAAAAAATGTATGTATGATTTGTGTGCTATTTGGAAAATTTGGAAAATTCTCAGTCTCTTTTGTAAATCTATGGTTCAAACAATACATTTATTCCTCTGCATCTTTGAATCCAGACGTCAAATGAAGTCCCTTATCAAAGGAATCCTTGGAGTTATCCAAGGAACGCTTCATTTATTATATTGACATAGTTTAATGACTCTTTTAGATAGGACAACTAGTAGAGTTGAACTAATTGTAAGTTCAGCGATTAATTTTTCTTTACATTAACACTCGTTATTATTATTATTATTTAGATCCAATTTAATGTTTCTTCAAATGATTTGATAATGTAGTATATAGATTGAGGTACGTGATTTGGTGCACGTTTCAAAAAATGTCAGATTACTATTATTTATTTCAATTGTTTACTTCCTATGACAAATAAATTAATTAAAGAAAATAATGAAAACGATTAGTAAAATAGCCAGTCTTTTTGGAATTTAAGTGCGCAAAAACTGTTTTTTTTTTTTTTATTTTGATTTTATTTAAGTTTTTTCATTTTTTTTTTTTTTTTTATTTTTTTTTCTGTATCTGCGGCCTTTTTGACTCCGTTCTTATTTATTTCTTTTAATTTTT
>JAAAKE020107941.1:0-17198 GCA_010014785.2 Anisolabis maritima
CTCACATCTAATTCATTATTCATATTCCCAATCCATGGTAAATGGATAATTACATCCAACGTGTTTTCCTCTTTATAAACATGTAGGAAATCTATATTCTTATTTAAAGCTGTCCTTAACTCCCTTCTAATTTAAATCATTTGTCGTGTCATTAAATATTTGTCAGGTGGAATTTTTTTTTTGGCTTTAGGCATGCACAATTACATTATATATGATATTGTTTGTCCATATTTATTAAAATTAACTCCTAATTTCTCAACAATCAATGTGAACCAACCCGTGAAAATACAATTTCACACACACACACACACACATATATATATATATATATATAATATTAAACAGAAAATTTTTAATATTTTTATATATGGTACGTATATTTTTTAATTTGACTACTTCATATATGAGATAATTTTACTAATTCATAAAATGAGGAAGGTTAAACATTTATTATACAATAAAAAAATAACTTTATATAATTTTTGAAGATTTGTTTTTTTTTTTAATTTTTGTTTATAACTAGGGTGACCACCCCTCCTACTTTGGGAGGACAAATACTATAATTTAACCTTCTGTCCCCTATTCTACTTGTTTAAAAAATCTAATAAAAAATATCCTACTTTACTATTTTCCTATTTATTATTTGCGCAAGTTACTAGCAAAGACGAGTGTCTCTCTCTCATTGGCAGGTTCAGAATGCCACTCTTATTATATTTTACTATTGGTTCTGGAAATCTCCTAATTTTTTTTTATCTTAAAATTACTTTATTTTATTCCGCCTTTGATCATTTAGTAACATGAAAAACAGGTAACCTGTTCAAGTGATTGAATAATTTGATTTGGATTTGATTATGTGCTCCGAGGTGAAGTCACTTTAAGTGGTCATTTATGCATTTTGACAATTACGAAATTATTTTGATTTAATTAACGCTTTGATTTAACTTACTTTGACTGTCTTTTTATTCACGCTCAGTTCCGATTAAAACGAAACAAAAATCGACCCATTTACAGGGATACGACTTCATTTGAAGGTCGAACTCTGGTAAATCAAAATAGCTCTTCAACTATAACTTTAGCGAAATAACGCCATATAAAAAATTGTTCTAGTCATTTTTTTGAATAGCTTTTGTTTGAAAAAAAATTTTGTATCTTTTACAAAAAACCCTTTTAAAGATGAAAATAACTTTTTGTTGAATATTTTTGACAAAAAATAAAAGCGTGGGTGGACATTGAAGTTTAAAAAATATTAATTAAATGCTCACACTTTTTTGTCATAAATAATAAACATTGTAAAAAGTTATTTCCCTCTTTTTAGCATATTTCAAATAAAAACTTATTTTTATAAATATTTGTATAGTTCTATTTAATTTATTGATGTATGAACTGAGATTGCAGAAGTGTGAAGCCATTTGTTAATTATTTGCCAAGGTCATGTCCTTGTTCGAACTTAATCCAAAATGAAGAGCTGAACAGGCAATGTAGTGGAAGGGCGCTGAGTAACCATCGTACATATCCCTATAGATCTATCCCTACATCCTTAGCACCACCAGCATATATACAAGGAAGCCCCTGTTAACGGCTTCTATACAAATGAGATTGTTTCTGCTCCATTAACAGCAGAACAAAAGAACAACGCAAAAACAAGATTCGTGCTCATTTCCTTAAAACGTGCTTTCTTTCAGAGCTGCTTCAGCTCCCCTTTGCTCTAGCAGCACTTTCAGCATACCCTTTACCATTAAAGTTTTATGATGTATAACTTATTTAAAAAGAAATAAAACTTATTTAAAAGAAATAAAATATAAAAATCAATACATTTAAAAAAAAAAAGTTATTAATCAATGAATAAATAAGATTCAAGTAAACAGGAACATTATTAAAGCTTGAGAAAGGCAAAAATACAGGTTCTTCATAATTTGTGTCAGGAATTGACACTCTGGGAAGTAACTTTTATGACATCATTCTGAGATGGGTTCCCGTTTCCTTCCTTAGAAGAAAGTTAGATAATTTTTTGATTTGGACCTGGGTTGCCTTCAATCTAAGGCAAAATTTTTATATGTTCATGCTCTTGGACAGTGGTTTTTGGTGTTTGAAATATTTCTGCCAATTCATAGCGATCTTATTTGGTGTTTTTGCCTTTCTGGTAATAGAAAAGAATTAAGTGTCTAAAATACATTATTTTTTTCAATTTTCAAAATAACACAAATTAATTTATCTCAAGCAACTTAAAGATGTGTTGAAATGTCATCTTTAAGAATATGTTTTCAATAACTTTGACAGATTCAGAGATGCTTCAATGCCATCTACTGGAAATCGACACCGACTTTTAATATAAGTAAATAAAATAAAAACGTAAAATATACAATTTAATAAGAATTATCGATCAAAAGAATAAATTATAATGAATCAAAAGAAAGTTAAACAAATTTACATAACTTAAATAATTTAAAATAAATTTAATCTTCTTAATTCTCTGGGCTCCGTGGAAGAGTCCGCCTAGATTCGAGGGAACTGGGTTCGCATCCCGGACATAATTGGATTTTTTCATTAAATAAAAATATATATTAGAAATAAATACTCACTCAATATGAACATGAATTTCAGGATTTCTTCGAGAGGAGATACTGTCATATAGAAGGAACGTAAAGTGGAATTCCCTCTTAATGTTGCACTTACTTGGCAAAGAGTAGGCTACATGCCGGTGCTTTTCAAACTAGGACTCCCCCTAATGGAAATTAAGTTAGATGAAAATGACTGTAGGGAAATGGTTAAATTAATAGGATTAATTTGATAGCTAGAAATCATTCTAGGTGGAGGAGTGAGGAGTGAGAGGTGGGAAATCAAGTAACTATTGATTTTTTACAATTTCAGAAACACTTTGCTGTTTTATATGAACAAATTTAAATGGGTTACAATATATAAAGGCTCGTGTAAGTAAGTTAGTAAATAAATAAATTAATATTATATATTAATACCTTGTATTTTGAATTAAAAATAATTTTGTCCAGTTTATTGATGCAAGTGCCCCTCTCTGCGCTGTTAGAATCAAACATTTGGGACTGTCGGAACAAAATTTATGTAAAGACCAATTTCCATATTAAAATTTAAAAATGAATATATTTATACTTTAAATAAATACGTATTCAAAATGTTAAAATGGTGACAAAAACAATGATATATTTTTAATATTAAACGATTTTAAATTTTATTGCTATTAAAGCGCCAAAATGATGGGTAAGTACACAGAAATAGAGGCTGAATTGATAACCTGATGGTTAAAGTGTATTAAGGTTTTAGGACCTGTGAGGAAATATCGAATACGTCAGGAGCCAAATTATTAAGTGGCTTTGATGATGATGGAAGTCTGTCTGTCATTACTTGGGATTATAGTCCTCTGTCTCTCCTCTATTATAAATTTTTTCAAGTCCTAAATATGAAAATTTTATTTAGTTCTCAAGGTGAGAGATTTGTTGAGATAATTTGAGGTCATACCATCCTTGTTAAGGTTTAGGTCAGGTTTTTATTAACTTCTTTAATTTTTCGTGTGTGAATGATTTCTAACCCCTGAAAGAACCTGAGCAATTCGTGGCCTGCTGCACTTTCCTTTCATTCTCAAACTATAAAATTCCAACCCTCTACAACCGTTAATCAAAAAAGAAATGTTTTATGTTTTTAAGAATGATGTTTGATCAAGTTGTTCAATTTTTTATTTATTTTAATAAAAAACTAAAATTTACTGATTATGAAAATTTTATTTTTTGATTCAATTAAATAATAAAATCATTGAGATAATGTCTATAATATAATATTATTTCAAAGAATTGTTGACTTTGATTACAACGTATTAGATCAATGTATCAAGATTTAATCTTATGAACTGTCAAAGTTCGTGACTTTTTGTCCAAATTAAAATATACTTTCAAGCTATTATCACTTTATTCACGGACTGAATTCTCTTATTGAACTGTGAGCATTGAAATAGTTTTCTGAGCATTATTTTAATAAAAATAAAATAATCGTACACCATACTATTGATTTTTTATATATTTATTTGCACAAAAAATATTAATCTCTTAAGACATCAGAAAAAAGTACTTTAAAATTAAATAAAGTCCAAGCGTGAACATTTCGATTTCAATTCATTTGGATCGAAAAGGCTCCTCGTTTATTTATCCATGTATTCTTTCGTCCACGGAGGCACACGCCTCAAAGCCAGCCGACCTCTGGCCATCTATCGGCACCTCGTGAAGTTGCTCCAACTCCTCCTCCTGTATACATTTCTAGCTAACTAACTAATCCTATTTCTTTTTCCACCCTATCCCTTCACCCAATCTAATCTATGTTAGGAGAGGAATAATAAGCGAACTGACCTGTAATCGACAGGAGGGATCTCAATTTTAAATATCGGACCTTGAGCTTTGCTTATTACATGAATTCGGCTAAAAATTGACTGATTCTTGAAATTGACAATTATACAAATTTGACGTAGCATATAAATAGAAATATTTTTTTCTTTTCATGGAGAGGAAAATATTTTTGCTATAGCTTATTTTATAATTTTTTTTTAGGTTCTTTTTGCAATTTATTGGAATCATTTATATCAAGTATTCCATTACAAGCGACAGGCTGCTTGCTTTTTCTTTCGGTCGCATCTCTCTTTAAAATTAAAAATGCCGATCCTTTCATAGGGATAAGGTCCAGATATAAGAAGAATATTCCAAGTATTCTATTAATTATAATTTCACAGGAAATTTGCATAAATAAAGATGAAGATATAAATTATTATTTGTTTAGCAAATAACAGAAATTAATGTAATTCTCTCTCTATCAAAATAACGGAGAATCTCAGGAATACTTATAATTTAGAAAGAAAATTGGAAAATTAAGATCCTCCGGTTGGCTAACAAACGAGATCCTCAAAATATAAATACATGATTATTTAATCATGCTCTATCTTCATAAGACATCACATAAGACACCACAAAGAAAAAGTGAGGTCTTGTATTAAATTAATAAAAAAAAGAAAAATATTTTTATTGAACCTAAGTTGCTTTTCCTATTGCCTTTTTAAATATTTTTATATTGTAAATGTAATAATGTAAATGAGAATGATAAATCTTGGTTTAACAATGTAAACACTCCCATACCAATATTGTTTCTAATTCAAATAGCTAAACAATTAAATAAATAATGACAATAATAAATAATATAAATTGAATGTTTCAGACACTTCTTTACTGCTGATGAAAGATTCTTCTGACAACTTTCAAGTACCCTGTCCCTTGCAAAGGTAGAGGTCACGCTTCACGTACCAAAAGTCAGTGGTTCGCTTCCCGTCTTGAACAACAAAAATTTATTCACATTATATCAGCTAACATTATTTAAATAAATAAGGACTGAGTCTAAATGGCTGGAAATAACATTTTTATCTGCCGCCGCCCAGAATTAATTCATAACTTATAAAATGTTGGTCTTAATTAAATAGATTTTTTAAAATTTTTTATATCATAATTTGTATAAGTTTGCTGAAGGACATTTTCAAACCTAAAACGTTTAATGTGAAGCACGTTTATTTGAAATAGAAGTTAAAACTCATTAATATCTATTAAATGTAATAAAAAATATTAATTTTTCCACATTTTAATGTTTGAGTGGCACTTGTTGGATTAAGAATTATTTTAATTTTATATTTCTCTATACATATTCAAATGTTCTTGCTATTTTTTTTATCTAACAATGAATAAAAGTCAAATAAATGCTGATTAATTTTGTTCACCTTGTGTAAAATCAATCAATATTGTATATTGACATATTTAGGGAATAAGTTGGTCTTTTAATACTTCCTCGATAGGCTATCATGATTTTCTGATTTAATAAAAAAGCCTTCCATCTGAAAGAAATTAAATAAAATTGGACAGTTTGTTGGATGACATAGGGGAAGAGAGCGGAGGGAAATCGGATGACTCAGAGCCTGGAGCGAGTAATAAACTTAAATATAAATGCGACATGATGTTTCCTATATGTATTTTGAATAATTCCTTTATTTTGTAATGGTTTTCATTCACTTTCATTAAACGAGAAATCAATAAATATTGTTTAATTAACATTACCCTTTGTTTTTCAGTTTAATATTTCTATTCAAACTTTTTTCTAAATCATTATTCATTAGCTCTATTCAGCTCCATTCAAATTAAAATGATTTAAATTCCTATTTTTTTCATGGCCCATCTTTTCTCTTCTATTATATATCTATCTGAACGGTCTGTCTGTTTGTAACTACTGGATGGATTTTCATGTCATTTTTTTCCTATGTGTAGGGAAGGCGATTAGACGAGTAAAGCTTCTAATTCTGAGGTTCAATCCAGCTTATGACAAAAATGTATCCAACACTCTGAGTGCCTCCGCCTGGGGAAGGAAACGGAAACCCACCCCAGTGTGGTTAATCCTGACCACAAATCACTGAAATGAGAGAATATTCCGTCGGTGGTTTTTGGCTATGATTAATTCAGATGGCTGGTCGTTATTAACAATTCTTATCAGGGGGTGGAAATTTTACTTTTTAGTGGGAGGCATAATTTATTTTGGGCTACCAAAAGACCACCGTCGAGTGTCTGATCCAAATGGCCATTGCTTACTCAATTAAGGTTGAGATTTCAACGCGAATTACTGTTGGCCGTCAAATGTTCGTAAAGCGTTTTCTTTTTCCGCCTGACTAATCTTTTTGATCCCTTAAGATATCGCCATTGGTGGTTGGCTACGTGACTGGGAGAGTGATCGAATGACACCGTTGTGACGAACAACCCTTCAACCTAAAGTTTTTCGTCGTTGTGTGCAATTCGCAATTCTTCGCCTAGGATTCGCAACTTATCAACTACCTAGGCCTAAAGATGTAGACTTCGTCTTTGCTTTGAAGGCTCCTTCTCCAAAGTTTTGATGTTTATTAGTCGACTAGCTCGTTTCATGTGAAGTGAGGATTTTTACTGAGTGTCCATCTGTATCTGCAGTAGGAAATAAAAAATATTTGATTGGTCCTTTAAAAGGATTTTACTTTTTAGTAATACCTCTGCAATTACAATAAATTTGAGTGACCGTGAAAAGGCAGTTTCAACATATAAAATTTGATGTAGTATGTGGTAAGATGTAGAAAAAGTTGATAACAGAGGATTAGCCTCTATTAAAAATTCTTTTTTTCCGGGACGTATCGGCATGCTTTATTGTCCTGTCATCATCAGACATAATTTTCGAAATCGACACATTTCAAGTTCATCTGTCTTCATTTTCATTCTCGGTTATTATTTTTTCAATTCATTTTCATTCATTTTAGCGCAATCTTTAATTATCCAAAAATTCAAATGGATTAAGAAACTATGTAAATGTTTCAAAACAGCAGTTGTAAATATTGCGTAAAAAATTGTGTTATTGTTGATGATTAGCCTCTATTAAAAATTTTTCGGGATATACTTGGCACGTATAACAACGACCTAACAAATCTATGTATGATTTCGGCAAAAAGTTGTAGGTAATATGTAATACCATTATTGCTGTTATAACTATCAAAAAACTTCTAACTTTGTAAAGCGGATGATGACAAGACAATAAAAAATGCTGAAACGTCCCGAAAACAAGATTTTTAGTAGAGGCTTATGGCCTCATCAACTTTTTCTAGAGCAACACAATTTTTCCACGGTATATTTACAACTGAAAAACTTGAAATATTTACATACTTTCTTAATTAATTTGAATTTTTGAATAATTAAAAATTGAAATGAATAAAAATGAATTGAGAGAAAAATTGTAAATTTTAGAAAAAGTATTAACTGAGAATGCCAATAAAGACATGAACTTAAAATAGAAGTAAAATTATATAACTAAAAAATAACAGTAACTCAAGGAACTCAGTGAAATGACAACCTAGAAGAACTTGTTCCGGAAACGATAATTTTATTAACCCTACTTATATCAGTTGCAAAAAAAAAAAGAAAAAAATTTTCCTAAATTAAAATTGTTCAATAATAAGCCATGAAAAGTTAAATGGTGTAGCAATGATATCCATTGAAAATAATATTGCACAGTGATTATGACAACCATGAATTGCGAGAAGATTTTGCAAAAATCAAGACAAGATGTATTTTATTCATATTAAATGTTAATAAATTTTTATTTTTACTTTTTGTTTAAAAAAATGAATAATATTGTAATATAACTTTTTTGTATATTTTTTTGGAAAGAAAAAGGCGGCAAACGATTACTACACACACTAGAGAAACTTGATGAGCCAGCGATGTATAGAGACATCTCTGTAGGTGTGTGTGTGGGGGAGGGTGATTTTTTTCAGTCCATTCAAAGAGTTATTTTTAAATAAACAGAGTGAATGAGCAAGTCCAGAGGGGTTATCTTTGGTTAAGGATTAACCACAAGTCTCTCAAAGCGAGCACCCAGGGTCTCTCCCACAGGAAAGATTTGAAAGATTCGCCCTTTCGACGTTTCCAAAGCAGAGATTACTTTTTAATACAGATCCAAGAATATAATGTAAAGTTCTCTGTGGAAAAGGATCTGCAACTGGGATTCTCCAGAGACTGGATTCATCAGCTATTTTCGTGTTTATCCTTGATTTCCCATAGGATAAGGTTGTAGTGAATAGCTCTTCCAGTTGGTGTCAATGCAATGAAAAGAAATCCCTAAGATTTCGAGCATCAGTAGCAACATTGATGGATTAAAGGAATACGAGAGATCCCATTGCTTCTTCTTAATCACACATACCATTCTACTGTAATTAAAATAATGACCCTCCACATTTTCCTTCTTTTTAGTTTCTGCTTTCCTCTCCGGGGAGAGAACTACCATGAAAATTTTTGATTTCTGATTTTCAACGAACTTTTAGTTTGACTTCCTCTGAATCTTTTATGTGTGAACAGGGCATGCCAAAATGGGTATTCAGGGCAGAGCATCGGGCACCCCTACGAAGGGGGCGCTCAAATTTGATGGTTAATTTAGGTACGCTAGACTAATTTTCAATAAAATCGGCCATTGCTAGTTCTTTGCTTCAGTATTTTAATAGTAGTTTGCGATTTTCTCAAAATCGGCTCTATCGATTTTGTTTACAATTCATATATCATTTATTTGATTTTTACTCATCTGTTTTCTTTATATATATTTTAAGATCTAATTTTTTTAAATATTTTGATTATCTCAAAAATAGACCAAATCTGAGCCGAAAAAGTGGTCACATAAATTTATAGAAGGAACATCGAGAAGAAATAAATTTTAATGAGCAAAAAAGTCAAAAATGTTTAATGGGAAGAGAAGGGGGGGGGGGAGGATATAACAAATTTAAATATTAAATACAACTAAAAAGTAAAAAATTAAAATTAACAAAAATAAGCCCTTATTTAAAATGATCTAAAAAGAGAAAAATAAAAGAGATGGAACTAATTTTAGTACATTTTAAATAAGTTTTTTTTATTTTTATTTCTACATAAGTATAAATTAAAATAAAATATTTTCAGAGTTCCACGAGAGAAGAATTTCAATCACAGAAAATCCGAATATATAAATTTTTTATTTGCTTTTAAATAGGTTTTTTTTTTTTTAAAGTCACAAAAAATTTTTTTCAAACAAAAGTTGTTCAAAATGATGAATAGAACAATTTTGTATATGTAAACTATTTTGCCAAAATTAATAGTTAGAGATATTTTAATTTTTCAGGTTTTAACTTCAAATTAAGTTCCCATGTAAATGGGTCAAATTTTGTCTCGTTTTTCTATAATTGGTGTCATTCCAAATGAACTTATATACAAAATTTCAGATCTCTAATTCATCAGAAAGTGTTTTAAAAATTGTCTACAAGACGTTGTCCAGACAATCAGAAAATGCAAGTTAAATAAAAGCGTTAAAAAAAAAGGGATGATGAACGAAAATGAAAAATTTTAAGAAACACTGTCTTATTATATTTTAAATAAAGGAGGTTATATCAAATATAAATAACAAATTTCGTAAAAAAATTTCTACCTGTATTTATAGAAGAATACGTATAAAAAGTTTTAAAAAATTTTGACAACATGCAAAAAGTAAATTCCAATCGATATATAGCAAATCCCTTAGGAGCAATTCTTGTTTAAGTATTAAATTTCTTCCCTTTAATGTTGATTTCATGGGATGAACAGAAAGTGATTGAAACCATGAAATGGTAAAAAGTTCTTTCCCTTGATACACCTGTTGAAACCAGATGCATTTCGCCTTGGGTTAAGGGTAGATTCCCCCCCTCTAAATGAGAATAGCTCTCCTGGGACCACACGTTCAAACAGAAAGGTTCCTGTTGTCCATTCCCCTTTACACACACACACTCAAACGGCTCCCCACCCCCGATATTATTTATACAATCTAATATGCCCATATGTTTTACACTAGGTTATAATCAACAGGGAATATGTAATTTAAACCTTGCTCTATTGATTGAAATGGAGGGTTTTAATAGCTCCCCTATAGACAGGTTTTAAAATAATAATAAGGTTTCGTCGTTCAGTTTATAATAAATTTTTATTATATTTTAACTAACTTAAATTGAAATTTTCCAAATTATTATAGAAAATGGAGGAATATTTATTATTATTATAAAATTCTTACACATATCTGTATAATTAAAAAAATTATGATTGGTGCAGTTTTTATTTAATAATATTGTATATTTACATTCGCCTATCTGATGCCAAAATTCTTGTTTCTCCTCCCTGTGTCCCAGAGTTTAAAGGGATTGATAATGTCAATATTGGTTAGCTTAAAAGTCAAGTAATGTAGGTTCCGATGAAAATTTATTTAAATCAGATACTAATTGTTATAAATAAATATGCCTGGATAATTTGATTTGTTAATAAATGCATTAATATTGTGTATCGTTTAAAGTATATACAAGCCCCTTCAAAGGTAATTGGACAACCTGTATTTTTTGATTCGGCTTAGTGGATAATTAGAAGACTTACATGCAATACGAAAATACTAAATTTAATAATAAGTAAATATTGTAATACAAATAACAATGTAATACATTATGAAATTTGATAATATTGATATAAATTTATCTCTCTTATTTATCCATTAAGACGAAACAAAATAACAGGTTGCTCAATTAGTTTTGAGGGGGATTGTATGTTCTCAGTTGCCGAAAAGAGTTAGGAAAAAAATTCTTCTTCACGGTATAAAATTTGTTCTCTAGCTATATTCCCCATATATTTATTGTATTATTCCCAATTCCTTATTTAGAATTATTGATTAAGCTATCGTTATTCATAAGGATATTTTCTACAGAGTAAGATACCTAAGATTCAGCACAATTGGACCACTATAAGAAATTAATTGGGATTTTTTTTCAACGGAGATATTAGAAGTTTACGTTTCATTTTGTTCTAAAAACATATTACTATATATATTTGGAAATAAATAAATATTTTTATTTCTTAAATGTACCATTTTAAATATATACAGGAAAGGATTTATCAAAATCACCTTCTCTATAATTGCTTTAATTAATAATTAACATCCACCTCATATATGAATAATAAAATTGATTAACGTTTGGCAAATATCCGTTCACGACGTTTATCCTTTATCCGTGAAATGGCCGATATAAAATGTATAATATATTAGATTAGATATATTAATAAACATATATTTAAAAATATTTCTTGAGTATATTTGAGTGGTCAAGCGTCCGGTGGGCTGGTGCAATGGAAGCACACCGTTGCCCCGGAATCCTGGGTTCGACTCCCGGGGACCATGGTTCGCTTAATCCACCAGCAAAAATATTCTCACGAAATATTTTTAAATATAATCATGACGAAGTCAAGTCTGCTACAAGGCATATATTAAATACTGATATCTCATTCAAATGAATAGGTTTTACTCATTACTTTTATTTATTTTAATAATAATAGTTTATTATTTGAAAAGTATCTAAGGATTCATTTAAGTTTCTTTGTTTTCAATCTAAAATCGTCACAAGCTCTTTGATCTTGAGCAACTAATAAATTCTCTGCATATTTTCTTTGTGGCATTTTTCACGTAACTATGTATTTCAGAGCTTTTGGAGCGCAGTTCACATAAGCTGATAAAATGGGAAGGCAGATTTGGTTAAACATCTATAGAGCTTAAGCCGAGTGTCGATTGTGATTGGATCGACAATCTTTACCCCCTTATCCCTTATCTCATACACCCTTAGTGTATCCCCCAAGCACATTTGCATTCGGAATTGAACCCCCGCAGTGCGTAATAGATATAAGAACCCTTCTCCGAGATCGATTACGCACCCACACCTGAAAGAAATTGCCAATTTCCTCTTTGGTAAAATAATACAACACCTTTGATAGCTATGAGAAAAAGTACCCAAATTAATCAACTTGAAATCCATTCATTACTTATACATGTGCCGAACAGGACACACACAAAGACCTTCACAATAAACGCACTTGGATTTCTTAGCCGTAATTAAAGGAGAAGCGACAAGCGCTTTGATAGATTTCATCTTGTAGTCTATTGTAGTGAATATCTTCTTCTAACCTCGCCCATTCCCGCACTGCAGGGTCACAAGAAAAATGAAGGTGCGACCAAGAAAAGAAATAAACCGGACCTAGGGAGGGCAAGACTGGCTTAAAAGGAGCAGAAGAAGTGCCAGCATTAGCTCGGTTAACTCATGGTCACCACAACATAATTATCTACTTTCTACATATCTCATTACTTCCGCGTCCTTTGTCACTCAGTTTGTATACTATGATCAATAAATGGTTATTTATTTGTTATTAATTTGTTTACGAGCATTTCTATCAAATATAGAAAAAAATTAATTAATTGATATTTTTCTAAATTGTATTTAACACTATATTTTCTTTATTATATTTTTATTTATATATCTATTTTGTACTTTTTTTTTTTTTTTTTTGAGATTTCGGGAGGGGATATTCGAACCTTTATATGCCCCTTCTCTAGCTACGACCCTGTATCTTATAATATGAGTGAAAATAAATGTTTTTCACTTCTAAACCGTCTGCCCTCGAAGTCGCCATCCACTTACTAATTAGTTTAGTTAGAATTAATTTTTTTAGTAATAAAGAAAAAGACGGAGAGATCAGTCGCGTTCTTTTTCGGGACAAATGAAAATTACTGATGTGTAAGATATAATAATTTTTTTGACAAAATTAAAGATCTCTAGTAAATGAAATGTTCTACCATTTGACAATAGACTGTCACGAAGAAGAGCGAGACGAACGCTCGAAACCTCGACAGTTAAAGTTTTTTTATTTCTTCTCAGCTGTCTCCCATTCATCTCAATCCAAAATAATAAATTTAAATTGAATAAGAACTTGCAAAAAAAAAAAAGAAAAACCAACTCTAAAGACCATACAAGACACCCCCCCCCCTCTCCTTAAAAAAAGGTGGCTAGTTGACCAATTTTAATCAAAATTTTGCTATTTCCTACTCATGTTAATCTTAAATTTCATCGTTATACCTGGTATAGTTATATTTTCAGGAGAGTCAAATTGAAGACTAGAGATCATTTTCGGAATATTTCGGATATTTTGATCCATGGGACCTCAAAACGTGTATTTCCTGTAAAATATCAATTGTGCAATTTTAGTGGGAATGCATTCCTTTTATTATCTCTTTAAATAAAAATATAGAAGTTACTTTTTAATTAAAATTTTTTTTATTTCTAGACAAATCAGAATTAATATTCAATTATTTTATTTTAAGGTAAAATATACATATACATCCCTTTGAAATAAGCTAAGAGCCATGAATGATTTTGCTTACTCTTTTTCTGATATTCTAATTATGATATTCTTTTATTTGAGATGAAACTGTGATTGAAAATCAATTTTGGCTTCTATTCTAATCCACTCTTAAGTCAATAATGGTGGTAGTTAATCGAAATGAACTTGCGCTAAAAACAAACAATAAAGAGATGAAGTTACCGTGTCCATTCCCTCCCCTTGGAAGGGTTCTTCACCCTTAAGAGGGATTCACCCTTGTTTCTCATAGAAATGCTCTCCATGCAAAAAAAAGACGGACGACTCATCGAGATAGGTCAGAAGCTTATTCCATTATTTCCACAAGAAACTATTTTATATTATTATTATCGAATTTATCATATTTTATTATTCTCGGCCCAAACTATTTTATTTTGGGGTCTATACACCACCATTTTCAGGGCATAAACCGTCTTGCCTTCCGCAATCGTCATAAATATTGTAAATTTACAGTACATTTTATGTATTACCATTTGGAGGCACGATCCTTAGTTTGACGGTTTATGCCCTGAAAATGGTGGTGTATAGACCTCGAAACGGCATTTAGAATAGTTAGAAATAGAGAGTAATCTTTCATTTGGATTCCTCTATATTTTAATTTGTGAACTTTTAATATATTTAAAATTAAATTTATAATAATTTATTATTCTAAGAATTGGTCAAGATATTCTGGAGCTCTTACGTTTTGCCTATTATTGTGTGATTTAGATTATAATAATAAAACATCTGGGAATGCGCAAAGCGGCATTGCCGCAACGAACTTGAATCTGCGCATGGGCTGCGGAATTGCTCTCTTCGCTCGCAACAAAATAAAATTTTGGATTTATAGATGTTGGTATCCTAATCTATCGAAAAATTGTGATATTCGGCAGCCATTTTGACTATGTTGCCCTTGGTCATTTTAAAGTTTTTGCACATTTGTACTCCATTTTTGATGCTTTACACCGATCCGAAGTCAAAATTTTGATATTCCAAAAAAAAATTGTGGACAGACAAGAGAAAATATAATAAAGAAATTGAAAATATACAATATCTACATGTTCAATATACTACAACATACATTATCTAAAAATTATTTGCTATCCTTAAAAAAAAAGACGCACTATTAAATATAAAAATTATGTCTGTGTGTATGTTAGACCCTTCCCATGGTAGATGTATCGCTTCACCTTCCAGAGATCAGTGGTTCACTTCTCGACATGAGCGACAAAAATGTTTTTAAATTATATTGTCTACCAATGGGCTCAGATGCCGAAAAAAGACTTTAAAAAAATATAAAAAAAAAACTCTGGATCGATACCTATTGTAATTTTGGCTTTGGATGATGAACAAAATGCTATTCTATTCAGAAAATGCACTAACAAATATAACAAACAAGACTCCTAATTAGAAAAATTTTCTCAATTTTATTTATCAAAACACCAAAAAACAAATTCTTTTGAGTGTCATGGAAAAAATTTTCACCTACTAAACAGGTATTGCTTTCGGATCACAAATTAAAGAGCTGGGACGATTTGAATGTTTCTAGATTAAATAAATAACTATCATTTATCAAATTATTAATCGATTTAATTTAAAAATATTTTTTCCATAATGAACCCTAGTTGTGTATTTAGTGGAGAGATGAAGGCTATTGCAGATCATGTGAGGCATGAGGAGCATCTTGAAAGTGGGGAGAGGATGGAGCCAGCGATCCCTCGGGTTGTAAAAGCCATAACTCAGCCTGAATGGGGACGGTCTCTTTTAATCCAGTCTCCCTACTCCCTTTTATAACTATGATATATCCGTGACAATTGGGATATTGGAGCAATTTCATTAAATTATAATTTCGCCAAGTTTCGTTCCATTTTAATCTCGAAACAATTATCAGTAGTGCAGTTTGAATTCATTTTGTTTAATGCCCTTTAGGCTGAGACGAGTTGAATGTTTCTAAAGCCAGAAATCAAATTGCTTACTTTCCATTTAATTAACCCTCTTTTAAACACCTGCGATGAATTTTTATTAATGGATTTAATTCCCATTAAAAAAAAAAAAAGAAAATGCACCTGAGAAATTTAGAATTTTGCAGAAAATTTTAAACATAAATTATAGACTTGTTTGGAATTTTTCAAGGGTCACCATTTAGGCATCGAGGATAAGAAATTGCCACTTCCTCCAAGATCTCCAAGACATAGTTTTTTAATTTAAAAAATTGGGAGTGGCCTCCCCTTGATTTTCTTGTATACACATGTATAGCTGAGTTATCGCCGTTTTTAGAAAACGTTTCAAGTGAAGTGCCACTTCCGGCGGTCAGAGATATAGGATTTTGCTATAATGTACGTATGTAAAATTTGATTGATCTACATTAAAGAGCGCTTAAGTTAATGTGATAACGACGTACACACAGGCATAATTTTATATATCTATATTTAAGAATCAAAATTTTGTTTTAAATTTAAGAAAGAAACTACTACCAAACATTCGATGAGCATGTGTCAACCAGCGGGGAAGAAATTCTTCCCCTCCATTGCCCTTTTTCTTATTCAAACAGAGTAATTTAATAACGTATGTAAATTAAATTAAATTCTTTCATATTTAATAATCAAGAAGTTTGATATAGTGTCATGCATCCTGTGAAACATAGTGAAAATTACATTTTTTAAATTTAGGTTAGTTTAGCAATGATTGGACTATAAATCTTTCCATCTTGGCAAAAAAAATGGCAGCCATATTGGAATTTTTAATAACTATTCACAAGCGAGTTAAGAACAAATATGGCAGCGCCCTGTCTAGTCTTAAAAATATTTTTTTTTTTTTTATTTACATCCAAAATAGAATATTTTCTTTTTATTTTTTTCCTCATCCAGATCGAACTCTATTATTTTATTTTCATTTTTTTCTTTTATTTCAAATTCACAAGACTTTTTTAGTGTAATATTTTTTTGTTCAATGTATAAATTTCTTTCTTTTATTTGTTTTGGTCTTTCGAGCCGAATTAGTTTCTGAACGGGTTGATCCGCATATTTTTTTAATTTAGGTTAGTTTAGCAATGAGTGGGCTTAGCCATTTGTTGAACTTTTCTCGGAGGCATCTTAAATTTCTTGTGCAGACCCCAAACACAAAAATAAGACAAAGAAAGAAAGAAATTTATCTCATATTCATATATTATTTTTCTCTAAAAAAGCACAACAGAATACATGGAAACTATTAGTAGTATAGCCAAGATTTTCGTTTAGTGGTGGGAGGAAGGGCAACTGAGTTTGGTGGACCTAAACAAAAATTTTTTCTGGTATAGTCTTTAGAATTCTTTTTCCTTTCTTTCTTTCTTTTTTTTTTTTTTTTTTCTCTTTTATCTAAGATAAATAAAAAAACTTAAACATAATAATTGGAAGGGAGTGATTGTAACCGCCCTTAAATCACTCCCCC
>JAAAKE020107952.1:0-11431 GCA_010014785.2 Anisolabis maritima
CTTTATTTATGTTTATGCGAATTTCCAAAATGAATGAATATCTTTTGTATATTTAAAAAAATCATTATCATTTATCATTATATGCTAATCTAACAGATCTAATTGATTTATTCATTAAAACTTGACATAATCTAAAAACTGAATAATAATTTAATATTACTCACCTAAAAAATGAACTGCGATGATTTCTAATGTTATTTTCATGATCAGGGATAATACTTTTTATATATACCGCTTTAACTTTTGTTTCAAAACCTATGAAAAAAAAAAAACATTCTAAAAAATATTTACTTTACTGTTAACAAAACTTTTACTTAAATCAATTAGTGACGAATGTTAAATATTAATAAAGACCCTTGAAGAAGAATGGCTTAAAATCCAAAGGGGCTCATAGTTTTTTTTAAATAATTGGTTACCAATTAATTTAAGTAAATAGATGGTTAACGATTAGCATTAGCTAAGAATAGCCATTGAGAGGGGGATATGGGGGAATGTGATCTCTCAGTCTAGATAATTACATTCGCATTTATTTTTTTCTGTATTTTCCCAAGAATTATTGTCATGTAGCCACTGATAAAATCAAATCTAAATTTGTGTATCTATTTTTGAAAATGAAGGGATTTTCCTCCCTTTCTTTAAAGTTAACTGTTTGTTTTCTTCCTCGGAGGATTCTAAGAAGTAAAAACCAATTCACTTTAAAAAAAAAATTAAGGAAGGTAAAAAAAAGTTGTAAAAGCATTGAAAAAATGAAAAAAAAAAAAAAAAAAAAGATTAAAAAATGTATCATAAGTTTAATCAAATAATCATGTAATGTGATTGACTATAAATGATATCAGGATCCGTTATTTCGTAGAGGTTTTTTCATTTTTGTAAAAATAACTTTGTTATATCTATAGTTTTATATTCTTAAATAATTATGTAAATATTATGTAAAAAAAAAAAAAAAAAAATTTCTGAAACTTTTTTATTTATTGATTATTGAACATTTTTACAATAATAATTGAGATTTTTTTTCAGTGATATGAATCAAATTACAAGCTAAGAACATTTCTATATAAATTATGAAATGAAGTCAAAGATCTAGATGGGTATGACTCCCAAAAAAACCCTTTCCCTCTTCACAATAAAATTTGAGTAAAAAATAGTTTTGCCCACTCCTGCATTAAAATCACCTATTAAACTCTCTAGAAGGAACAATTGGCGCTATGCGATTGATGGATCAAATGGTAGATGATGACTAAATACAAAAATGTTGGGAGTGAAAAAAGAGTAAGAAAAGTGGCGTCAAAAGATCAACTCTTTATGAAAAGTGACTGTGAGATGATCTTATTAGTTCAAGCAATAATTTAATTGACCTTGTTCCAGTAGAGTCGGAGAGGGCTTAGGACTGGAACCCCCACCCCCGACATTGGATCTCAAAAGAAGTTTATAAATTGAATATTTTAATTATTCTCATACATTTTAATAGTAATTTATTTTTATTTAAAAAATTACACAACTAAGTTTAGAACTCTCTCCTTAGCCAAAGGTCAGTTGTTAGCTTCCCATCCTGAGCAAGAAAAATTTATTTATATTATATTGGCTACTAATTGGTATAAATAAAAGATATGTGAAAAGAGAGGAAGTCAGCCAGTAGAGTAGCCTCTATCGGTATAAAACTCCCAAAATATGAAACGTTTCGGCTTTAATTAAAGTCGATAGAGTTTTGATAGAAGCTACCCTACTTGCTGACTTCCTCCCTTTTCACATATCGCCGATTTGTGTACAGCCACACATCTCATCGTGAAGATTGGTATAAATAAATAAGGACCTAGTCTAAATGGCCATAGATGCTGAAATAGACTAAAAAAAAAAAACTCTCCTTATAAATATATTGTATATATTGTCTTTATAAATTAAAAAATTTTATAAAAAAAGAACCCCCACCTCCCGTGGCCGATAGGTTAAATATACTGACATTGTCAATATTGATAACTTTAAAAGCCGAGGGGTGGGGGTTCGGATCCCAGATAGTCCGATAAAATGATCGAATGAATACCAATTGATTTAAATAAATATGCCTGGATTACATGAAACTTAATTAAAATAAGTCAAGTCTATATGGTTTCAGATGCCAAAAAGACTAAAAAAAAGAAAATGAATATATTTAAATAAATTTTTAAATAAAATTTTTTAAATTAACTTACTCTCTCTACAATTTTATAAAGTTGATTTCAGAATGCTAATATTTTGAAGTCTAAATTTATGTAACCAACCTGCCTTTCCCTCCCACTCTATAGTAGCTTGCTTATATTCATATATACGTCAGAAAAAGTAAATATTTAAAAAATATTTAATTGGCATCTCCCCCCTCCCAAAAAAAAAGTTTTATCTACGGTCCTAATCTGCTAGTCTTGGATATTTTTCCATTTTTGAGATATTTTGTTAATAGACACCTAAACAAACTCACTAACAGACATACCATTTTCAGGGAGTGGCCTTTTCGGACTCAGAATGAGCAAAATGGATATTTTCTTAGAAATTCCCACTTAGGAATAGTGATTAGATCGATGATAGGACCTAAGAGAGATGACAATTATTTATAACAAAAAGGGGTTAGGCCCCAGGTCCGCTGTATGTGAGCTTTACGATTAAGAAATAAAAATATTCATCATTCAAGAATTATTCTAGACAGATTGAAATAAATAAATTTTACTACTATCCATTTCTTCCTGAAATACTCTGCTCAGTCTCACTCTCTCTACTTCATATATTATAAACAAAAAAATAAATGCAAGTTTATTTTTTTATTTTCCTTTAAAAAGAGAAAAAAATTTTAGATTCCTGAAAGTTGATTGCACTTTAATTTTCATTTTTGTTATGACGCTGAATCGAAATCTCTAGTTTATTGACTTCCTCTCTTTATTTTCCTTCTTTCTCTTTCTTTCACTCGCCTTATCTCCTTTTACTAGCTCTGTTATTAATTTACTCTCCGCTCTGTGACGTTGTGTGTATTTGTACAGTCACATGTAAAATTGAATAAACTTAAAAGAATTAAACAACAACTTTACTATTACTACGCTAGTTAAAATTAGCAAATACTAGAAGAATAAAAAAAAAAGGAATAAATAAATAAAATAGTATGATGTAAAACTGAGAATGAAGGACAAACAGGTTTTCATCTAACATTCATTATATGTATAGTTTACTTGCACTTCCGGATTTCAATGTTTATTTTTAAAGATACGTAGACCTATATCTATTTATCTACACAAAGAGAATCAAGTCGATCGGATGAAGCTGAGCTGTCAAATTTACCAACCATTTACTAACATATAATACTATAGGACTAAGGTTACCAAACTTTTGAAGTATGTGGCCCCATTAGAAGATCGGAAAATTTTACGGTGCCTTTAGCATAATACAATTTTTCAGTGATGTGAACACAAATTTAAGCAAAATTTCTAAATAAATTATATTATATTAGTCATAGGGGTGAGAGAGGTGAGGCAAAATGATCTGACACATTTGTAGGTTTAATAAAAGTAAAATAAATAATGAAAGAAGTGTTTTTATTTTTCAAATGTATATAAAATCCCATTTTGTTTTATTTCGTTTCAGGTTACCCATATGAATTGGACAGCATCGCGCTTTCATTGTGGAAACATTTATCAAGAACAACGAATCGGTAACTGCAACGCAAAGAACATTTCGTATGCACTTTAGACTTAGTCGACATGTCCCGTACCTACTCGAAATACGATTTTATTATGGGTTAGCAACTTCAGAGCTCGTGGTTCAGCATTGAAACAAAAATCAACTGGCCGGCCGAGGATCGCCAGAACTCCGGAAAATATCAACGCAGTAAGAGTTGCAATTCAATAGTCTCCACGGCGCTCAGCACGGAAAAATGCCGCTACTCTTGGCCTTCCCATTTTTTGGAAAAGACATAACAATTTCTAAGTCCTGTGTCATCAGTCTGGTAGTTGATAGTTCTATAGCCTTAGATCTTAATGAAGCATAAGACCGCTGATCCATAATACAGATATAAAAATCTGAAATCTTATATATATATTTTATGCATTGAAATATACAACTTTATCTACAACTCATTGTCTTATGCAATGAGTCTCCATCACTGGAAGTTATTATTTTAAATTTATTTTGTAAAGTTGTTTTTTTTTTAATTGTTGCTCATTTCAGCTCTAGTGACTGGTAATGGCATTATTTAATTAGAGTAGAAACCTTCTACATTTTGGGAATTTTATTTCGATAGATGCTACCATACTGGCTGACTTCTTCTCTTTTCATATATTAATATTTAATTAATCGTATTCTTCGCTTTTGTTTACTGATTTGAATGGCTGTTATAAATGCTCAAAACGACTAGGAGTAAAGGCATGAGAAAAAAATTTTTTTTTTTGCAAATTGAGTTACCAGCATTATATACCATTTTCAAGTCAATTACAATTTTTTCCAAGCCAATTTCTCTCTTGGGTCCTAACAGTCCAAACATTGTGAAATTTTGAATTTAAGGTTTTAATAGAATAGAAAAGATTATGATTGGCCCAAATGACCTCAGGGCCTCTATTTTTGAATTTTGAATATATTGGCCCCCAAAAGTTCAAACGTGGTAAAATTGCGATTTAAGCTAATAGAGTGTAATATTGATATAATAATTTATTTATTTATTTATTTTAAACCCTAACAGACAGTTGTTCAATTCCAATGGAATATAACATTATTTAATTAAAAAATAAGTTAGTTATTACTAAATTACATAATTTATATACATTATATACATTGTAAAGAATGACTCATCAGGAGTCTAATACTTTTGGGACTCAAGTCACAAAAATAACATTGATTGGATTAATAGAGTATAATGCAATCATAGTACCCAGAGGAGTCAGTCCTCTCCTTTAGAAGAACCCACGTAGAGAAGACTCCTCTGTCTGATATTAAAAGGAGGAATATGAATACCTATACGAACAAGAAGCTCAGGACATATGCACATTATTATTCATAAGGTTACAAAAAAAATATAGACTAGCCATCCATCTTCTCTCTGCCAAAGATTCTACCTCATACAGCTCTGAGATCTAGTTATACCAGACATGAAAAGTTTAGTATCCAGTAGTCAATAGAATAGAAGCCAGAGAAATTTCCTCTACACTGCCTCTATGGTTTTGATCTGGATATCGGACTACGGATACCACACTATTGGAAAATACTCTAAAGGAAGTCTCACAAGTGAGAAGATTAGAATTTTGAATGTACAGATATTAGAGAAATCATAGCTCTGGTAGATCCCAACCTTTTAAGGTGTATGTTGACATAAATAGCTTGAAAATAATTTGATGAAATTGTCACTGAAACTGAACATGTCGAGCTTTTCCAGCAACAAATCATGACTCACATTGTCGAATACCTTGGAAAAATACCTTGGAAAAATCATTGCCCCACCTCATATCCTGCATTCAAACTCTGAGATATATATATTCCACATAACTGATTAAATTAGTGGCCACAGATCGTTTTGGTTAAAACCATGTTGAAAATCAGTAATATATTTACCAATATAGACAGAATTCCATTATATATTATAATTTCAAACATCCTAACAAAAGCTGAGAGAAGAGAGAGACTATGGGGCCAAACTATTAAAAATTCAAAAATTGCGAGCCCGGGTCATTTTATACCAATTATAGTCTTTTCTATTCTATTAAGACTTCAAATTTAAAATTTCACCATTTTTGGACTGTTATGGGCCAAGATATTCAAAATTCAAAATTAGCGGGCCTGGAGTCATTTTGGGTCAATAGTCTTTTCTATTCTATTAAGGTCTTAAATTCAAAATTTCACTATGTTTGAATTTTTGGGGACAAATATATTCAAAAATAAAATTTTTTTTCCTAAAATGGTTGTATTTGACCTGGAAAATGTATAATTTGTTTTGGAAAAGGTTATAATTGACTTTGAAATACTATATATCACAACTCTGGAAAATACAATATCTAGTTTCAGAATATAATTATATCAAATTTGTTATCTAAGACACCTCCCCCCTTTGGGGGCTTAGCAAAAATCATTCTCTTCTACGCATTTAGGTCTATTTTATGTGTGTAAAATTTCAGCACCATCGAATAATTGTTTTTTGACCATTGTCGAAAGAAATTATCACAGATATATATACACACGCACAGACATTTCAAAAACTTCTTAAAAGGATGGACTCAGCAGACTTCATTTTGGTAGCATTAGTTCAATTTTTTTTGCGATTACATAAACTTTACTATTTAACCTTCAGTTGGTCGGTAAAGTCCAAAATAAATTATATATTTTTTAAATAAAAAAAAAATTGTGAAAAATAAATAAGGTGGCTGTAGTCAAAAATGAACCCAGAATAAGCCCATGGAGTAAGCTCTCCCCCTTTTTTTTTTTTTTTTTGATATGGGCGTACATCCAAAGGGCCTATAATGACAAGGCATAACATACAACCAAGAAGAACAGGAGTAAGAGAGAGTGAGGGCTTTAAAAGGTGCTTGTTGATGTTGGATTTGAAAGATTGGAGATAGTAAGGGGATAAAGGATTACTGGAAGTGACTAGTTAGACTTGTCAGGAGTTTAACAGCATGTGGATGTTGGGACGATGATTCTCTTGTATTGTGGACAAACGTCGCTTTTGAAGGAATGATGGATTTTCTTTCGGCTTCTTCTCTCTCCCCCCAAAATAGTCAAGTTTTCCATATTTACTGATGATTTGATGTGAAAAATTGTTCCCAAAAAAATTTTTCTAGAGCTATATATAATAATCGAAATATCAAAATAATTAAGCAGCAAATATTCTGGTTGAGCTAAAAATGATAACATAGTATTTTCTAGTATCTGGGCTCTCGAGAAATAGTAAAATTTGGGGTTCATGTTTAATAAAATTAAATGTATTGGAGCATATAAATATTTCGCTTCTACAATAAACAATAAAATGCAAAAAACGGCCGGCCTATGTCCATACAGTTCCTAAACAAATATAAAACCCTTTGATGTTTACCGTGGGACTGTAAAAATAACTTGGGACCCTTCCCCTAATTAGGCTGGGCATACTCTACCAATAGCACAATAGCACAATAACCATTTGGCGTTCACGTTCACTAAAACTATTTTGAGCTAAACGAAATTTTCTTTTAAAATTCTGGCAGTGCCATCCATATTTACTGGAGTCTAAGGTAGACTAAAATAAATAATTTTAATGGCATTCCAAATAAGAATCTCTTCAATAAAAAGTAAAACTAAGGAGACCATTCAAGACCAAAAATTTTTTGCCACCTAGTGAGGTTCTCCCTCCTCCCAAACATTCTTGACTATACAAATGGATTCTGTAATCCATAATAAACATTTTGAAAGAAGAGATAAGTATGATATAATTTTCTAAAAAATAGCAAATCCACCATCCACTACTAAATTTTCAAAATTCGCGGATTTATAGAATTGTATAGAGCTCATGCTTGTTAATATGTGGCACATTAACAGTGACACGACCTAAATGCCCTGAAAATACTTTCGTTGTTTGGTTTCTTATAGATTGTAGGATTTAAATAAAAAATCGCTTTTAGCTCAAAGTGTATTATAATTCAGGTCAATAGCTATATTTATAATTTCTAGCGGGAAAAGATTCCCAAGAATTTATGTGACAGAAATGACAGCTAATAATATATTAAGAAAGCTTAGCAAGAAGTTTTTTATCCAATGAATTAAAATTTTAAATCTATTATTAAGTAGTTGAATAAATATTTAAAGAAACAAATTGAGAATCCTGTGCAAGAAGGTAAATAAACATGTTGAATATTGATCATACATATTTATAAATCACTTTTTATTATAACTTTTGTTTATATTTTTAGATTTCAATTTTATTTATATTCAAATGGATCTAGTTATTTATATAAATTTTTTAAGAGGTATGTGTGATTTTTTTAGGTTAGCCGAACCGTCAAATAAAATTTAAATATCTAAGATGATTTTGAAGGTGTTATAAATTCAATTATGAATTGCAAACGAAATTAAGGATCATCGAAATAATCTATCATATATTAATTGAAGTTTTCACTTTTAAATCTAAAAACAGTAAGTTTATTTTAAAATTAGTTTTAACTTGTTTAATTAAAAAGTTCTTTTATTTATTTTTATTATTATTTAGGTCTATATTATAGGATAAATGGAATTCATTATTTATAAGTAAATATTATTTTAAAAGAAATTTGAATAAACTTCACTCATCCATTATAGAAATTAATCTGTCTGTTTATATATATGAATAAACTACTTTTTGTTATTAAAAATATTATTTCAATATAAAAATTAGATATTTGTAAAATTAATTATCTTTCTGACCTGCATTTTTATGTTGAATTATATTTAGGGTTTTTGACTCTGAGTGGAAACAATCCAATCAATCTTGCTCCAGTTCTCCTGTTTGCTCTACTCAAACAGGTGAGAAACGAGATGCGCATAGCATTTCAATCTAAAAATAAAAAGAATATAGGTATTATAATTTTAATTTTATTTTTTAATAATTAATACATTTATTTTAAAAAATTAATTTTAGTAGCCTAAATTCAGTAACGAGGCCAGAATTTTTTTTTTTTGAGTGCAAAGACCAAAAAATATTTTTTTCTTATATAACTACAGTGTATATTTTTTTTTATAAAAGTTAGTTTTTCTTTTTTCGTAAATGGTTCTTATTAGAAGTTCAATTTAAATTTATTGTTAGAAATTCAATTTAAATTTCTTTTTTGTAAATTTTTTTCATGTTTTACTTTGTTTTTAATGAAATTTTATGTTAATTTTTGCAATATTTTTTGCTTTTCAGATTGAAGGGGGCGGGCCGAAGAAAAAAATTTTGCTTAAGAAATGAGATAAAATCTTAGGGCAAACCGTGACTCCGAAGGACTTAAGACTACCAAACCCAAAATAATTAGGGAACTTAAAGGAAATACATGAATGTTCAATGTTAATTTTATTCGCATAAATTGAAATATGTAAATGAAATAACAATGGAGATCATTTTCAGGTCTTTATTTAAAAAAATTTTTAAAAATCCAACCAATTGACGTTTTGGAGAACCACCAATATTTAATAATTGCTCAAAGACCAATTCGAACAGTCAAAGTTTCTCAAAGTCTTTCTCTAAATACCCAAGTGAATTGGACACAATTTTTAAAAATTTTCAATTGTTCCTTCAAACCTCTGTGCCTGCGGTTTTCTCACTTGCTGAAACATGTGCCCAAAAAAATATTTTACCATTTAGAGAGGGGGGACCATTCCTTTCTTTTTTTACAAGAAAACTAAATTATTATAATAATTTTTCATATTGAACAAATTTTGCTCATATTTATTTTAAACTTTAACCATTTTATTTTGTTTTAAGTTACACATATAACTAAGCGAACTACAAGAATAAAGTCTCCTTATTTAAGAAATTTAAAAAAAGTCAATAATTACTGAAGAACAAAGTGGGACGGGCAAGGATATCAATTTCTTTATTTTCAGCATGCGAAATTCACCTTGTGATTAGTGTCAGAATCAAAAACAACTTTGGTACACTGAATCTCAAAGTCAAAACAGCAATCGAATATGTAATTTTTTATTTGCCTCTTAAATTAAATGGAATAAATCAAATTTGTTAAAATTAAGTGTTACTATGTCGTGCATATCTTCAATAAGATAAATGGCCGGAGCTGTTAGGATGCGGTGTGTGTGGATATGGGTGTTGAATATTTGATGATTCAATTTTTTCCAATTAAAATTAATATGTAAAACCCACAAAAAAAATGTCGAACGTCCAATCTGACCGCAGGCTAAGCGACATTGACATCACTGACGAGGAAACAATCAAAGAATTATTTAAATTTAATTAGTCTCAATTCATATGAAAATGAATGAATAGCGATAATCGAATTAATACATAATTAGTATCAAGAGCCAAATTTCTTAGTAGGTTTTGATACTAAAGATAAGAAAGTGCAACTTAATTTTGAAAATTACAAGTAGGCTATAACTTTTTCAATCATTATTCAATTATTATTATATTCAATCAAATTTTATATTGCAATATAATAGTAATAGAATACTTTCATGGAATTGTTGAGAGAGAAGAGGGGAAGAATAATATTTAAAATATATAATAAAATATGAAAGTAAATGGATTTAATTAAAAAAATATAATTATTATTCGTTTATTATATTATTTTTGGTCTGTCTTAGGATTTGCCAACCTTGCCTATATGAAAGGTTGATCGACTACAACTACTCTATGTAGTTTCTGGATCTATAGTGAAGAATCGAGAGTAAATCGATGTTGTCTACTTTTATTTCGTAAATTTTGACACACTATCGCATCAGAAGTTAAGGAATTGTCGATTTACGAGATCTCTAATCAAATGGACTGAATCGACCCTCGTTAATAGGAGATTCGTGGTTAATGTGAACGGAACCCTTTCAAATGAGTATCTCGCTACCTAAGAGGTGCCCCAGGGGTCTAACCTTGAGCTGCTATTGTTCCTTTTCATAAGATATCGGCCGGTACTTGAAGTGTCCCTTGATTCTTTTTGCCCACGATGTCAAGATATTCAACATAGTAAGGGGCCAGGAAGAACAACAATCACTCCAGGAGGACATTGATAAGATCTATAAATGGGTACAAGGAATAAAATTAGTCTTTACCTTGACCTCTAATTATTCCAGAAAAACTGACGTCTATTTTGGACACTGCGATCTTGGAAATCATAGTATCTTGAGAAAAACTGGTATCACTCATCTTAATTTTTCGATTTTTTTACTCCTGCTTTCTCACTATATGAAGAAAATAATAATAGCTTACTCGAAGAAATTTGGGCCTTGTATGTATTGTGTAGGAGGGCAGGAATTTTCTAGAACCCTGAAAAAGAGATCCTTTACAAAATCTCTGGTAAGGAATCATCTGGAATATGCCTCAGTGCCTCGAACTAGCATCAGCGATGCAATAAAGACGGTTCAGAATAAATTATAATAATTCATCTGATGATTAAAAGATTGTTTTCCAACATGGACAAAAGAGCAAATTTACGAACTTCTTAAAATATTGTAACTCCCTTAGAAAAAAGAAGACAAGCTTTTGATATCTTATTCACATTAATATAAAACTATTCTTTATCCGAGAGACAGCATCATTTTCAAAATACCCAAACTGGAAATTAGGAGAATTGTGCTTTTCACTTAAGAAAAGTCAATGCACCCCAACAATAAGTATGGCTGAGGCCAATAAAACAGTCTTTATAACCACTGTAAACCTCTCTTCTTCTCTCTCTCTTCCCCCCCCCCCCCCCCCCCCCCCCCCCCACCCCCACACCACCGCCCTCCTAGCTCGCACTCATCAAATCATAGACGGAGGCCTGACAGCGACGCCGCAAAAACC
>JAAAKE020107963.1:0-14966 GCA_010014785.2 Anisolabis maritima
CATAATAGAGAGAAAACTGAATTTTTTTTCATCTCTTTGACTTTTTTTTTTTTTTTTTTTTTAATTCATTTAATGAAAAGATATTTATCCACACAACATAACCTAAAAATCAACATGACATGACTTGCATACTCGAGAGAATTGTAGACCGGTTTCCTTTTAATTCTCAGAGGATATGGTTTGCGATGGCTAAAAAGTGCGGGAAAGTGTTGCAACTTTTTTAAAAATCAAAATTCTGTCCTTGCAGGAGTTTCTTATCTCCATTCGAGTTTAATAGAAGAATCCCCTTTTTTTTTTTTTCTAACTTTGCCCTTTCACCGGAGAATGATCCATATCCATTCCTAATCCCTTTGATTTTCTTACTCTTATTCGAAATAATAAAAAAAAAAAGGACAAGAAAATGTTCCTTCTTTGCGAGATTGATCTATTCTTAGTTTTTGTAAATGGGAAGTAATATGGTGATATATTGGGTCATTAAAAATAAACCTCACACATGAGTTAAGCAGCCATTCGAACTTAATACTCAACTCGCGTAAAAGATCATTAAAAATCAAGCAGTGATAATGGAATAATGGGAATATTTGGGTTTTAATTAGATGGATTCGTATTGAGTTTGAGAAGATATCAGCGGGTTGTCTAAATTGTGAGAGATGTCTAAAAACGTTATTCGATATGGAGTTGATTTGTTCTTTCCATATAGGTGTAATATTATTCCCAGATTAGTTGAAGTTTTCTCTCTCCCTCCATCTATTATTTAATTAGGGAGGTTCATCTCTTTCAACCTATTTAAGTAAAATGAACTTCCCAAACCATTTTACTTTTATTAATTATTAGACCATTTCCATTTGCCCATGAGCAAATTATCCTAATGTCATTATTATCCCCTTTCACCCCAACTTTTATCTCCTCAGCTTTCTCCTCTCCTTCTACACTCTGTTATTTCATTTTAATTAAATCTCACAAAAAGTTCATTTTTTCAATAAATGATTTACAATTGAATTGACAAGAGGGAAGGTGTTGTGCAGCTAGATGGGTATTTGACTACTCCCTGTAGTTAGAATTGTTGATTAACTAAAGACCGTGGCTTCGTGGGTTCAGTCCCCAGATCAATTTAATTACTAATTAATAAATGAAATTTTATTAAACAATTTAATAAACTATTATTTAATCTATTTTTCCTTGTCGATTTCTGTTTATGCTTATTTTTTAAAATTTCCTTTTATAAAAAGAAGACTTAAATTGATGCTCAAGAGAATAATCTTTTCTCTTTATTTATTAATTGTTTTTTTTTTTTTTTTAAAAAAACAACAACACCTTCAATAATAAATAATTTCGGGCCATCTGTGCAAAATTTTCTACTAAAAATTGGATAAACACAGTGTCTGTTTACGAAATGAGTCATTTAGTTGTATCACGCTGCGAGTCAATTAGCCATCTTGTTGTTTATAAAAATCATTGCTTATATGCTCATGGATATGTATAAGTATTTGTATTTTTTCCTTTTCTTTTAACAAGAATTCTAATTATAATCTTTCCTTGATTTTATATAATTGCTAGATGATCCACTTGTCTAAGCGGGCTGGAGCCGAATCTCTCACAACACACACACACACACACACGCGCCAAACCAAGGAAAAGTAAATAGATACAGGCTGTTTCCAAAGTTTGGAACAAATGAATATGCGTTTTATTTTTACTTTCAGGAAGATGTTTACCTCCAAATCTTAATTGAATTATCCAGCTGGATAAAGAGACATTCTCCAAGGCTAAGGTATTTTTAAACTTTTTAATTTGGCTCACCCCTAAAAATTAAATTTCTAGAAAAATAGGAATGCAAGATTTCAATCTCAGCAATGGCTTGTATTATATATACATATTTGGTAATATTGTCTATATAAAAATACATCCCATCACATTTTAATTTTCTTATCTGAATAGTTTTGATTTTACAAAACCGCGAGACTTAGATGAATTTATTATCGGACTGATACAGTTTTGTTTGAAATATTTGAAATAGTTAGTGGTTTTCAAACAACAGTCAATATATCATTTAAGAGAAAAGATTTTGCAAGATGAGTTTGTTTGGTTGGGCATAATTTGCGCCCTCTGGACTCGATTCGAACCATGATTTTCCGCTTTCGCGGCGGACATGTTTCCTTAACACCAGGACGCACGACCCAATCTATTTTCACCAAAATACCTGCCGTGACCTGCCCCATTTTGATCACCTCCTTATGTAGATACAGTCCTTATACAAATTTTAGCGAAAAAGACTCCATTTTGCATCAATCATGTGGACAGGGTTCTTTTCTTGTACGATGTTTAGAATTTTATTATTTGATATTTCATTTGAAATATTCGTTTTTTTTTTTTTAATTTACGTAATGTTGTTTTTTCAAATTTTCTTTGGTTTTGAAGAGAGACGACTACCCTGAATACTCCACTATTTTTTACTTAACTATCTTCAGGCCATTTCACCGAGGAACTCACACCAGAGTGGCGTTCTCACTCTGCCAGTCTTTCTCCTCCGAGGCAACTTTTCGTTTGACGCATCTTTAATTTTCTATACCGAACTCAAATCAAATGAAGACGATTTATCACTAAACAAATAGATTGTATTTGTCATCTTTTGATAATCTTTGCTAGTACAAAATTAAGCTTGCGTAAATTGTCGTACTCCTCATTGGCACAAATGCAAGTACTTTTGAATCTGCTTGTACTCTTAAGTATACATTAAAGTTTCAGGGAACCCCTTCTCAATATCCTAGAAATCTTAACTATAAGATGTTAAAAAAATATTTACATCAGTGATTTTTTCGAAACAGTTTAAATGACGTCTTCTACTAATCAGTATTTGATTTAAGATTAAAAATGAGGAGGGGCTTTATTCAAATAAAACTATTAATAATATATTTAGAATAATCACACATCTCTCTTTTACTCCAACATTAATTAATTTTAATTTGTTTTTACTGTACAAATAGACAGATGATATAAATAATTTGTTTCCGGCTGTCTCTTTACGAATTTATTCACCCAACGGAGTTTGGTCCAGTTTGGACACTTGGATTTATTTCCCCTTCAGTCAGTTCAGTTCAGTTCAGGGGACCACATCTGATGATTCTTTCAAAAGAACCCTTGAAGCGCATGCGTCAACGGAAAAGTAATTCTCTCCCAAACCTATCCCCTCCATTGCATTTGTTTCTTATAATGTAATTTGCTAACTTATTTAAAATAAATTACGTTTATTTATATTTAATAATCGAGAAGATTGATATCAAATGTCATGAAGCCCCCTTGATACACAATTGTGAGGAAAATAGCCAGGAATTCAAATGTGTTTTACCTCCTTAGACCAAAGTGTACGCCGTGACTCTCTTACAAGGGCTTTTTTTAGTTTATTAGCAAAAATTAATTACTTTTTAGATTATTAAGGAAATTGGCCTAAAAATTTTATTGAATTTTAAAACAATAAAATGCATATCCCGCCAGTCGCTTCGGCCGTGAACTCCTTATTTTGTAAATCTTTTTCTATCTGTGGCACATAGTTGGAATCTGAGAGTATGTGAGTTCAAAGCTCCTGCTCAACAGGAAATTATTTCAATCGAGTTCAAACAAAAGCTGAAGTTTCAAATAGGGTTACCTCTGTGCGTCTGATCCTTCGTTAAGTGTTTACAGCATAAAAACTAATCTTTATAGAGGTAAGGAGAGGGGATGAGGAGGCAGTGGCACAGAAGGATAAGCTGCGGATTACGAATCTAAAGTATGAAAGTAGTTCGGGTTCGAGTCCGGCTTGCCGCAATTATTTCCAACTCTGTCAGAAGTCTCCTCCTGGGGTAGGAAAGTGGGAGGATAATCTCACCTCCAGGAGCCCAAGAGGTATTACTGGCCTAAGGGTCCGAACCTATTCTTTTAGTAGGATTTTTTAATAGGCGAAGAACCATCCACTCATAAGAAATATTTCTCATAAATTTTCCTTTACGTACGAATTACGCAAGAATATAAAAAACCTAACCTCCAGTTAATCAATTATTGTTTATTTAATCTATTTAAAAATTTATTGCAAAATAAATTTTATTCGATAAAGATACTAAATATAATAAAATATATTTCGCCTAGGTTATGTTAGATGAAAATGAATGAATGAATTTTTTTTTATGCACTGATTATTTAAAAATAAAATCTTATCTATTTTCAAAAATAAAAGAATTTATAGCCTGTAGTAATAAATTTATTTTTTAATCTAATCTCAAATTAATATTAATGAGATCCACAAATAAAAAAAGAATCTCCATATAGCCATGAAAATTAAATAAATAACTTTTAAATTGTCTCTTCAAATGCCAAAGTTTCTTGGTCTTCATTGGGGATTGATTTATCTTATACTTCAATAATAACAATAAAAGATAAAATATAGATCTCCTCCCCCCTGGCTGAGATTTTAAATATATTGACAATATTGATAACATTAAAAGCCGAGGGATATGGGTTCGAATGAAAATTTATTTTAAATCAATTGGTATAAATAAATATGGCTGGATAATTTCTATCGTTAATAAATTTATTGTTTATCATTTAAAAGTCTAGATAGCCTCAGAAATCGAAAAAAATTATAGATTTTTTTTAACTTGATTCCTGAAGATTCTCTCATTTATTATTACAATATAATTCATGATAAAATACACAACACCTCGTATTAGGTTTTAACGTTTAATTGTCCCAATGACGGGAACTATTAATGCGATTGAATTGATGACAATTACAAACTAAAAATTATCTTCATGGGATGCACAAATTACTTTTTTAGTTTTTGCTTGCTTTGAAGAAGTCACCCCAAATGAGCTCTAGAGCAATTAATCCAAATATCCATTATTGAGTTGCCTAGATTCTAGCAAGTAAGAACTGCTTATCTATTTAATTTTCACTCTACATCATCATCATCATCATCCTTTTTTTATTCCTGGAGATTAAACTGCTCATTAATAACTCACCTTTAAGTAAAGAAACGTAAAAAAAAAAAAAAAAAATAGGAAAAATTTTATTAAATAATTATATAATAAATTAGCTACTACACTCGAAGGCTTACATTTGGTGGGTACACGAGTTCCCCGAGCTAAGACTATCATTTCTTCTACTCAGTCTTTCTTCATCCATAATTAAGCATCAAATTATGGGATAGAAAAGAAAAAAGAAATAAGAATTATGTATAAGAGACTGTGATTATAATTTAATAAATGAGAAAATGACCCTGTTACAATAATGAATGACAATGAATCATGATTCGGATGTTATTAAATTTTAATGAGCCACATTAAAAGAGAAAAATTAAGCGGTATCAAGCAAAAACGAACCAATTAATTAAAATTAATATTTTTAACATTTTCCCCTATTTATTAAAATAATCCAAACGTGTACCAAATTTTCCTTTCATAAAATTTTAATTAATCTTTTGTTTTGTGCCCTCCATCCTTCTCTACCAGAGAAGGGCTTTAACAAGTCTCTTCGTCACAAACAAGACTCACATAGTACAAATTCAAAAACTAATTTTTCTTGACTACAGGACAATCCAAAATACAAAATTTTATCGAAAAATAAAAATTAAATAATCTTTTTTAATATTCTCCGAGGACAATTAAAATGAAATTTGTTGCCTCAATAAAACATTGTTTTACGATAATTAATTAAAATACTTTTTCCCCTGATTCCAATGTTCCCATGAATCAATGCCAAGCCAGGATTTTATGAGCCTCCTTGGCTCCTTTTAAAGATAAATTGTTACTCTCTCGGACTTATGTTACGAGTTGTGACGTCACCAGCGGCCGTTTGTTCATTGAACTTACCATTACTAGACAGACTCGGAAAAAGGAGTTGATTCTTACCAGTTTTTTGTTTTCAGCTTGAATAAAATTGTAGAAAATTTATTACCTTTTAAAAAATTGTAAGATATCTTATTCAAAATTCATAGCACCATAAATTAATTAATTTTTGACGGACCGAATATAAAATTGCAAATAAATACTTTAGAATAGAAATTAAAATTACATTTTAAGATATACCGAAATACCAATAATTGTAAAACTATAAATATTACATTGGTTAGTTTTTGCTTGATGAAACTCTCTAATGGATACTTTAGAATACTCCCCAAAGCACAACATGCTTCCGTTCTGGAGCAATTAATCAAAAATCTATTATTAAAAAGGTCATTTCGGTTGCCTATCTTCCCGCAAGCAAAAAACGAAAAAAAATACCAATTTGTTATACATTTCATGATATATTCTACATTTGAGTCAAAAATAACGCCTTTTTTTTTCAACAATAACAATTTCAATGAATGATTTCAAAATTTAAAAAAAATTAGGAAACAGTATTCAGGCTAATTTATAGGAATAAGTGTCACCGCTATATGGCAACGTTTTGATGCTCATATATTTCCGTCTTTTTTCTCCTCTTATATATGTTACGGTTATTATTACATAGAAAGGGCAGTTATTCCTATTAATTGGTTTTTCTCCGAATTTTAAATGAATATCCTTCTCGCATTTTTCATTCAAAATTGATCTACAATTTTAAATATTTTTCATCATATCTTTTATTTAAATGAAGATTTGATTCTTTAAAATTATTCATGTAAAACAATATCATTTAGATGACCACTACAACTAACGAATCTACATTAAATGATAATTTTGCAAAGAGGATGGCACGACGTCATCATCCGAAATATTTGCGATTAATATATAAAGTAAACCTAAAAAAGAAAGTTGGTTTCATTTCTCCAATGCCATGATTACACATATCCAACCAACATTATCAACACTCTTGGTCTTCTTTTGCGATTTGGGCAGAAAGTAGCAACAATACATTTAAAATTTTTTAAAGTTCTAGGGTCACAAAAATAAAGAATTATGACAATTGTTAAAGTAGTGAAGTCGATTCGAGTAAAGAAGAGTCGTCTCATAAAATACAGGATACACGAAATTCTCTTACTCAAACCAAGAGGCGTCTTTTCGTAATTATCTAAACAGAAAAAATTTAATATGGACTATTTGTTTTTATTTAGATTCTTATATACGAGTAGTCGAGTGGTTTCCAATAATTTTCTTTTGCGGACCGCCAAACGACGTAACATTTTTTCTCTGACCGATAAGGTATAATATTAAAAAAAAAATTTCCTAAATAAATAAATAAACTTTTATATTAAACAAGTACAACCTAAAATAAATAATATGCATCTATTCTTTATAATAACAAATGTAAAAATTTGAAGAGATCGAAATAAAAAAATAAATTAGTAATAAGGCTATTCACGTTAAAAATTTGATTTAATTTAAATTTTTTTAATAGTCTTATTTTCCTCCAGACCGGCAAAAATTCCTGACTGTTCAATGATTGGGAACCACTGGTCTAGATAATTGAGTTTCTACTATAATAAATTTATAAGTAATATAAGAGCTGGAAATAATTGCGGCAAGCCGGACTCGAACCCGAGCTATTTTCAAACTTTAGATTCGTAATCCGCAGCTTATCCATCTGTGCCACTGCCTCCTCACCCCCTTTATAAAGATTAGTTTTGATTCTGCAAACGCTTATCGAAGAATCAAACACACAGAGGTAACTTTATTTGAAACTTCAAATTTTGTTTGAAGTAGATTGAAATAATTTCCTGTTGAGCAGGAACTCAAATACTCTCGATTCAGATTCAAACTATGTCCCATAGATAGAAAAAGATTGAAAAAATAAGGGGTTTAGGGCCGAAGCGACTGGCGGGTTATGCAACTTATTAATTTAAAATTCAATAAAATTTTTAGAACAACCTTCAATTTCCTTAATAATCTAAAAAGTAATTAATTTTTGCTAATAAACTAAAAAATAAAAAGCTCTTGTAAGAGAGTCACGGCGCACACTTTGTTGGTCTAAGGAGGTAAAACTTATTTGAATTCGCGGGCTATTTTCCTCACAATTGTGTATCAAGTGGAGGCTGCAAAAATTTGCTGATAAAACGGCATCATTTAAAAATACAAGGAGGGTTAAATCATTCTATTCTAAACAACCAACAAAATTCCTGAGACAAGACGTAGCTCGGAAAACTCGTGGTTGCCTCCAACGCAGAGCTCATCTACTTAAAGAACAGCTATTTGAATGGAGTCTGAGCCAAAGAAGGGGACTGGCAGGTGGTTATGCAATTTATTGATTTAAATAATTATATACAGGCTGGGAACGGAGAACCCTCTAAGTTTTTCTAAAATAATTTATCTAATTATTATATTAGAGTAATTTTATTTATTTGAACAAAACTTTCACATGCTTTCAATTTCTTTATTTATCGATTCTTAAAATTTCCAGTTGAAAGTTGTACATTTCTCTCTTGTGGATGAGAACCAAGCAAATTAGGGCCAAAAGAAAATTCAAATGATGACTTATTTTTGTTAGTTGAGGTTAATATCCATCCTGAAAAGTTGCATTTTAAATACAATCTTTTCCCTTTATTTTTTTGTTCATTGGGAGAAGAAAGCCTTCCATTATGTCACTTCATTATTTTATTTTTCTTAAATTTTCTAGTGGTCACTTCTATTTAAAATTTTGTAACTCAAAAGCAACAAAGTGTTGTTTAGAGAGCGTGCCGAATTCAATTTTAACGGTGATGTGAGGACAACTTAAGTTCATAAAAGTGACTGTTTACTTTAAGAAACAATATCTATTATGCATGGGGGTTTCGTAATAAAGATATAACACTAATTTCCTTAACACCCCGTGACTCTATTTAGGAAGGGTTTCAGGCGAAAAAATAATAAACTCATATAGGGAGAAAAATTTTTTCTAAATCATGGAATGAATTTTAAAATTATGGAATCTTGAATTAAAAAACCCCATTGTGACAAAAACATTTTAAACAACTATTCGATGAGCAAACGTACATTGTATTTTTTGATCTCTCAGGTAGAAGAGTATCTCCGATTTTAACGGGATACCCGCCGACACAAATAATTAAGATTTAGAGACAGAACATAGGAGGCCAATTCAATAAGGAATCGAAAAATCATGTATGTGACTCATGAAAGGGAAGATTAGGGAAAAACTCTTCCTTTGTTTTTCTATACATATAATCTCTCTCTGCATTTCAGGGCTGTCTAGCCTGCGCCCCAAAATAATATCGTAAACTATAACATTTTTGTTTGTATTGGAAGATATATTTTTTTTTAGCTTTAGGCCATTTAAACCCCCTCCAACTTAATTTAAATTCCAATATAATTTAAATATATTTTAATTTTTTTTAACAAAATAATAATAAATTTTATACCTCTTTAATTCTTTTCTTTATTATTTATTTACAGTCTTTTTGGCTACTAAACCCATTAGATTTTTCAAATTTCCTTGTATTTAATTATAAATCAAGATCGAAGGCTTTAGACCGGTGTTCAAGTCTTGTACTTCGTGGACGCTCATCAGATCCAGCCCTGCTTGGCTATGTTTGACCACAAATATCTTTTTTTCAATTTTTTAAGCATCGTAGGCCATTTTGATTATATATAAATTAAATTGTATGAAAGGAAAAAATCGTATCAGTTGCTTCCGGCGGACTCAGTATTCTTGTTTCTCTGAAGCCACCAATCCGAGATTCAGCAATACTTTGCCTTGCTTATTGACATGATCTCGGTGGCTATCCCTTTTCTCTCCAACCATGTCCACCGGCCTCTTTAATTCTTTGCTATTATATATTCTTGATGTTTGTGTCTTTTTATATTTAATTATTGTTTGTTGCTCTGTCCCTTGCTGAGCAAGAGGTCTGACTTGCTGTTCGCTTCCCGTCCTGAATTTATTTAAATTATATTGGCTATCAATTAATTTTAATAAATAAGCTCAGATGCCGAAAAAGAGTTTAAAAAAATAAAATAAAAATTATTGTTTGTTATATATTATTTTTATAAACTTCTCTTTGCCCTCCCCCTCCCTCCCTCCACCTGGCTAATAACTTTAAAAACTAATAGATGTGGTTTCCGATTAAAATGTTATTTAAAATAATTGGATTCCAATTTAATTAAATAATTATAATAATGTATGGTAAATAATATATAATAGTTTAAAGTATATATGGCCTCCGATGCTGAAAAGATTTAAAAAGCAAATAAAAACAACTTCTTTCTATTTATTTTAAGACCAAGTTGTCTATCACCCATTAGTAACATGTATGATAGAAAGGGTTTATATGTGCATGTTTTCTACTGACGCATGCGCAACTGTTAACATGTAAACATCCCTTAAAATTATTTATTAAAACATGAGCTGTGCAACCGGCGTATATCTTAAAAACATAATTTGGAATTAGTATATTATGTCTTGGGACTCATATGACCCATGGAAGCCAAAAGCTTGAACATTAGAATATCCACTTTTAGGCATATTTGAATTTTGATCCCCCTTTTGGTGGGTCATTAGGTTATTTGCATATATTCGTAGGTCGATTATTTACAAAAGTTCAGTTTCTTTGTGTTTTTGTGTCGAATCATCGCCCGTTTATTCTACCCAAAAATACCTTGTCTACATTACTTTGTTAGAATAACAAGCAAGTGTTATACATTGAATTTTTATTGTAAAATTTTCTTTTATTATGATTTAGGGCTTATTTTTCCTTTCAAACAAACAGATTCAGTTTTTATTTATTTATTTATTTATTTATAATCTAACTAATGCATGTATATACAAATGGACACAATGTCAAGTTAAGACCTTTTTCGATTCTTTGCTCTTCCCTGACAGGTAGATATAATACCTGAAAGGAGCAAACAAAAGGGACATTCCTACCACACATCTCTCTCACTGTTCTTTGTTAAAATACAAACTAGAAGGGAGCATCATATGACTTTATTAGGGGGTCATTCGTTCTCTGCAAAAATTTATTTCCTTGACAAATTTAAAATATAACTTTATACCTTTATTTTACTGACCTGGAAGATTTTTATGGGAATAATTTTCTTTACTTTCAAACTCAAACTACCGTTGGGTTTTAGTGGTTTATATTTCAAACATAAAAATCTAATCATTTATTTTAAATAATTAAGATAATAGTAATCTGTAGAATTAACACGTGGTAATAGTTAATGTGGTTTTGTTACCATGGGGTAGATAAATTAATTCATGTTTCGTTGTTGGTCCAAAATGCCCAACTCACTAGAGGAGTCATTTGGGTAGAATGGGTTCTTTGAAATATTCGTCTAAGGCTTTAGTAGTTAGATTATCATATTTGCGATGTGTTGATTGTGCATAAGTAGAGCCTCCTGAATTTCCATTCCCGCGTCAGACGGGCTACCTTATAATAGAGTGGTTGAGAGAAAATATTTAAGATGACCCCTTTCGAGTGAAATTAAACTTTCACTCATATTTATAAACGTGTTTGTGTGTGCGATAGAGGGGAGGGGGTGGAATGTTTATTGATCCCTCCTGGTATAAGGGAGATAGGTCCGACAAAAAAGGTCCTATTTGTCCAATTAACAAAATTTTCTCCTAATCATTAGGTCTATTCTTTATCAAATTATTTTTTAATAAATAACGAAAAAAAAGCCTTTTTTTAAAAACTAATAAAAATACTTGTTTATTTTTGCAAAATGTCAGTTGTCAGAGTTGTTGAGAGGGAGGAGAGGTCTTTAAACTTAGCCTTTGAAAGAACCTCGAAAATAAACCTAGATAAGAATTTTTTTCCAAAGGAAGACAAATCCTAAAAATTTTTTTAGTCGGATAAATTTTTGAAGAAATTTAATTAATTTTCATAAACTCAAAACACTATTTAATAGAAAATAAAAAGTCTGTTAGTATGGTGTGAAAATTAATGGCTTATTCATGTAAAATCTATTTTATTAAATTTTACCTAATCTGGAGAGGAAATTCTCTCCTTACCCCTAAATTTCTTCTTTTCTTTCGTGGTCCTTTCAAGAGATGAATTAGAAAAAAAAAAAAAGTTTAAATTTCTAAGTGATTTGTCAAGTCCATATGTACACAAACACAAAAACACATTGAGAGCACTTATAAAGTTCACAATCCATGTTTATATCTCAATCAGGGTGTAGCCAACAAGAATCCAAAAAGTGGCAAATTTCGACCAAATGTCAGATTAACGCCCCTCTTTTTCATTTAAGATTTTTAGGCATCTTTATGATTTATACTTTTCAAACAAATCAATTATTAATTAGCCTCTGTCTCTTAGAGCAAAGCTTTTGCTTTATTATCTAAGGCTCAGTGATTCACTTTCAATCCTGAGTAATAATATTTATTTATATTAGCTACCAATTAATATAAATAAATATAGCTGGATATCCATGGACGGGTATCATCAATTAGAGGAAATTTGAAAAATAAAAATTAGTGAGCAAAAGAAATGTTTAGTCTAAAAATAAAAACCAAGAGAGTAGTGAAATAAATAAACATCAAAATATTTAAGCAACGTCATGAGAAAAGTTGAGTCGAAATTAATTAAAATAAGAATAAGAGGGAGCGGGAAGAAATGATGATAAAATAACTCATTGTTGTATTTTTTCATTGTAAAAGATATCTCTTCATAAAAAAAAAAAAGATATCTTCTCAATAATGATAAACTATACTAAAGATTGGATATTTTGCTGACTTTCCTATACAAATTAATTAGAATAGTGTTCTTTAGAACTCATACTTTATGCTCTAATGATCAGAAGTTTAAATTATATTGGATACCAATTGATTTAAATAAATATGGACGGTGTCTGAATGGCCTCAATGTAGAAAAAGATAAAAAAATCTTTTGGCCAATGAGTGGGAGGTAGTGAATAATAGTTTTCAAATTTTTTCAGAAAAAGGGTATAACAATCAAGAACTTTGCATATTCTAAAAGAGTCTCTTTTATCAAGATTTTTTTCTGGCTCTGTATAGACCTCCTCTCAAATTATTATTATATTTTTTTAAAGTCTTTTTCGGCATCTGAGGCCATTTAGAGTCCGTCTACATTTATTTCAATCACCTGGTATCCAATAAATTTTTATCGCTTTCAAAAAGAAACGAGACTTCTGCTCCAAGGAACTTCTCAAATTAAAATTATTATCGTTTAGGCAACTTTCTTTTTTAAATCAAAACTTTTGATGGGGGGGGGGGGGGGGTCTTTGCAAATAAAACAATGTGAATAAGGTGAATAGAAGTCAGCCAAGGAGAAATAAAAAATTTTATTTAGCTGTCGACGTTTCGAGTGCTTGTCACTCACTTCTTCAAGACAGACATTAATGCTGTCTTAAATTTTATCAAAAAAATGATTGTATCTTACACAACATCAGTAATTTTCATTTGACTGTCTCGAGGAAGTCCAAAACGTCGACAGCTAAATAAAGTTTTTTATTTCTCCTTGGATGTCTCTTAATCACATGATCTACCGCCAGAAATCTCTACACTAAAACAATGTGAGTTTAAACAGAGACAAACGACCTGGATCATATTTATATTTATAGCATAATAGCCGATTATAATATTTAATATATTTCTCTTTGATATTCTTGAAAGAAATATGAAAAATAAATGCTCTAGATATACCTCATTGCAATTTCAACATAGATAAGATAAATCCCATTTTAAACTACATCTTGATTTATTTATTTATATATACCTATTTTTTATTTTGCTATCAAACATTTCAATCAAATGAATCATCAACTCCTGTGTGATCTTGTCTTTATCTTGTCAACCAAATAAAATTATATCAAAGGAATTTTGACAGGAAATAACAATGTTATGTCGTAGAAAAATGTTTCAAATTTCTTGAATAAAAAAAGGGAGAGTCGTTAGCCACTCCCTCACTATTAAAATTTTTCTCATCTTATATCAATTTATAATGAATAAATTCCTTTGATTTTGATCATATAAAATTATAAAAGGACCATCAAAATAAATATTATCAAGAATAGTTTGTTATTAACATGCTATTTTATATTATAGTAAAAGGCTTAAATGTTCTCTCTCTTTGTCTGGTAATGAGGATAAATCTTTATTTTTCAATTAATAATCTTTGGATTTCGAGTAGAATTTAAAAATTTCGTAAAAAAGCTTAAATTATATATTAAATAGGTTCATTTAAGCCAATCCAAGAAATATGTAGATAAATTATAAAGTCCTCGCTAAAGTAGAAAGAAGCCCCGGTCTCCGGGCAAGTTAACTATTGCAGAACTTTTTAGTTTTTTTATTCTATCTTTTATATAAAATAATAGCTATATATTATTTTTAAATAAGTAATTTCTAAAAGAAGTGTCTATTGACGGAAAAAGCCTAGATATTTAGGCGCAGGTTACGCAAAAAAAAAAAAAAATATTAAAATTCACTTCTTTTGTTCTATTATTAGCAAGAAAATTTCCATTTCTTATTTCATTATCATATTTTCTTAAATTTTATTTTATTAATTCACCATTTCTTTGATATTTACCCGGAATGCAATTTTTTCTTGAAAAAAAAAAATCCATCAAAAAATTTCGAATACAATAGAATAGATAAAGATAAAATTTGGTGACAAGCAATTTCAGTCAAATGAATTATTGGATATTTAATTTTTGATTATTGATTAATCAGTACTAGAAACTCATTTTAAAAATCCCATTGTAATTGTGTAGTGTGTAATTGAAAGTCAAAATTTTAAGAAAAGAAAAATAGAGTAGGCGAACCGGGTGAAGAACATATGATAATAATTATTTATCTCCCTGAGTTTCCTTCTACAAAACATCGAGGAAATTACACCTTTTATTATTCTCTTTACGAAAGAACGAGATATGAAAGTCCGCCGTCCCCCCTTTCAAACTGGTTTTTGCCATCGTATACTACGTATCATGATCATGTAAAATTTAGAGTCCCTTCTTGACATATACACCCTGTCCAAAAATATTTCTCTTAAATTTCATTTATAAAATTTTTTTGTTTTTTCGCATAGAGTTCCTTAAAAACATACGTAGTAGGTGGCAACTTATTTT
>JAAAKE020107985.1:0-13686 GCA_010014785.2 Anisolabis maritima
GTACTCGAGATATCTTGAGAATCTAATAAATCACCCTACACCCAATAGCCAGGAGACCTCCGAGAGAGATCCCTTGTTTTTTGCCCCTACACCTAACCGATATACGCCATCTGCCAACTCTATAATGATCGTGTAGAGTTGCCTATTTCCCCTCTTTATCTTCTGAATGAAGCGTGGGCACTGAAGCAAATAATGAAGCGCTGATGATTTTCAGTTCGTAGTACTCCCTGAACCACTAGTCACGAATTTTTTAAATAATTTATATTAGCAATTTTATTTACCTTATAATTTAAATTACTTATAAAATAAAATCATCTTAATATTGGTTTAATTAATATAAAAATAAACTTGAAGCTTACCTTTTGTTGGTAAGTCATCCTATTTAAATACGCTTCATCGTTTTTATCAGGAATAAGTGCCATCTCTCTACGATTATTAAATAAATTAGAAGTTTCTTTGCAGGTGTTGGCCTCCTCTTCATACCCCATTCCAATTCTTTCTTTAAAACGTTTAAGCCAGCCTTTACTGGCTTTAAAATTATCACTGTCGCCACTAGATCCCGGCAATGAATACTTAAGATCATTATGAATTTGCCGAGCTTTTTCGCAAATTAACTTATCCAAAATATGCCCGTCCGCTAATTGTTCGTTAATCCACAGTAACAAAAGTTTTTCCATCTCTTCAATAGTTTGGGATCTTCTAGGGTATAAAATTTTCACTCCTTTTGCCACATTAGCCATTTTAATGGCATCTCTATTTTTAATAATCGTAGAGATTGTCGATTTTGCCATATTATAATCTTTAGCAAGATTAGAAACACGAGATCCATTTTCCCATTTATTAATAATTTGTTTTTTGAATTCAATAGTTGGCCTTTTTTTTTTCTTTCTTAGCTTAAATTCAGTTTTAGAATTCATATTAAAAATAGGCCACGCTACAACAACACTAGCGAGTAATTAAATCAGCAATTGCGATGTACACTAAAGACCGGATTCACAGAGCTAAAGGCACTGATGCACTGATGCGATCGCTTCTACAACTGCTGGGATAATGCCGGCTGACGTCAGGCTGACGTTTGGGTTCGTAACACGAGCCACGCCTGCTAACCGACAAACGAACAACTTTCGCCGATCGATACGCTGGCTAACTTTGTAGAATATTTTGTTCTTAATGGACGCACACTTTGCTATAATAAAGAAAAAGAGTATTTATCTTTTTTTTTCTCTTTATATTTATATTAATATGTAGGAAAGACCGGCGAGAATCCGAACACGGGGACCCTTCTATTTAATAATTATTTCGTATATGGCAAACCTCCCTGCCTACTTTCAAAGCCAATCTCGATTTAAAATAAAAAGCTTTTTACTGAAATATTTTATTTTTTGTTAGAGTAGGGGTAACTCCACAAAATTGGATCTATTATATTCTTTTTTCTTAATTATATGCATAACAATGGCATAGCTTGAACTTTACTTTGAAGAGGCAATCTTATTTTTTATATTCTAGATTTCAATATCTTTTAAATTTCTTACAATTATTTCTTTTCTTTAACAATTTTACTATTTGGAATTTCATTTCATTTTTCTTGAAATTTGATTAAAAACTCATGAGAGGAGATTTATCTCCGTAAACGTAAATATTTAGTTTAACATGTTGAAATCAATAAAAGACAAGGCTTCGCAAACAATTTAATTGGCTAACGTTTCAGCTCTCATTCTAAGCCATCTTCAGAGCTGGCTGGTGAGACCAGCCGCAACGTCATTCCAGTAAATATTTAGATTTCATATTACTGATTGCATATCAACATTGCAATTTTATTTTCATTGGATAACAATATAATTTAGTTAATAAGATTTCGGCTTTTTATATTTGAATTATGGGCCAGCTCAAGGTCGTTGATTGCCAATATCTATTTTATTTCCTTATAATTGATAAAAAAAGTTTATTCATTCTGAAGACATCTCAGTGCTGATGAGCATTAATTTATCTATATACACTTTATATACATATGTTATATATAATTTTGTATTGTAATATTGAACAACTCTTTCTGCGATTTTTATGTCTTATACATTGAATCTGCTGTAAGTTATTAATTTAAATTTATTTTGTAAAGTTGTTGTGTTTTTAATTTTATTGCTCAATTCAGCTCTAATGAGTGATGATGGCATTATTTTATCATTAAAGCCGAAACGTCTCATATTTTGGGAGTTTTATTTCGATAGAGGCTACCCTTCTGGGTGACTTCCTCCCTTTTCACATATCTCTGGACTACGGTCAGCCACCCATCTCATCGTGAAGATAACAATATAAATATTTTTAATTGATCCGGGGCACTTGATAAACATTTTGTTTCTTACGCTAAAAGCTTCTTCGAAGAATTTTAAGAGTTCGATTAGGAATCCCTGAGGACGACCTGCAGATACAGACTCACTTGCTCCCAGTATCCGCCCACGCGGGTTCGGAATGCCCTTTGGATCGATGTTTTTTTTAATGAACAGTGATATTCCCAACTCATCTATCCAGCCATAACTAGACGAACAGCGGCCACCTCTCCACCTTCCACCCTCCCACTGCCCCTCTGCCAATGATCTTCAGTGGGTGGTCTATTATGCCGCACCCTGTATTAAATTTTTTATTACAATTTCCTTGAATATACAAATAAAAAAAAATATTAAATTTCAATATTCAAACTAAAATTCGAGACAAATAATTTTTTCAATGGCCTCTACCAGACAAAGGACACATAAAATCAAGCAATGGTGGTATAGAATTTGAAAGCTCCTCTCTCTCTTTCTCTCTTTCTCTCTTTCGTGAGTTTGCATATAAAAAGAAGACTTGCAGTAGCCATTAGGGTTTAATGTTGCTATTTAAAAGAAACGTTTCCATGCAACAAAAACACCCTTAAGGTTTGTTCATGAAAAAAACTTTATGTTAGTATCCTTGATCCTGACAGGCTCTTTGAATTTTAGGTTATGAAAAAATATGAGAAATAATTATTCAACTAAACTAATTTTACTTTAACTTGATTTATTGGTAGTAAACATTCAAGAAAATTTATTTACTGAAATTTTTTTTTCCATTCGATATTTTTTCCAATAATAGCAGATGGTTAAAGTTTCGTATAAACATTTTTAAAGGGTTTTGAAATTTGAGATTTTTTTAAAATGACGATAACATTCTATTGCAGCCTTAAAACCTTCCGTTCATAGTTGCAATTTTTTTTTATTATATATTCTAAGAAACAAAATAACTGGAACCTTAGGAGCTTTTTAATTTTTTAAAATATTTTTTCTAATACAGAAAATATCTTTTATTGTATATTTTTTCTGCTATTTAATATATTAAATATATAGTTTGTACTGATCGCCTGTATCGCCCTTTTATTTCTGATGACGAAAATAATTTGACAAATTTATGTAAAAACAAAATGGACACAATATTTTTATTATATTCCAGGCATTATTAATTGTTCCATATGAAGAAGATTGAAATCTTAAATATCTGCATATATATATATATATAAAGTGAAATTTTATTGATTTTTTATTTTCTAGAAATATTTTATTAAATTTATTTAAATTTAAATTTAAATTAAATTTTATAAACTTCTAAGTTTTTTTCATTTGAGACACAATTTTATTTTATGCATTATCATGCATAAAAGATGAATGAACATATCCGAATAATTCCGAAGCTTTCATCAATCTCAATAAAAATAATTCTTTATTTTAGGAGGTTTTTTAATAATTATTTTCTAATCCTTTCTATATAACACTAATGACGCGATTCTAATTCAGTTTTCAGTTATTAACCAGAACCAGTAAATTGTGTTTTAATCTTTGCCTATTTTGATTTTTCCAGAGGGGCGGTTAAGGGGCATAAGGCGGCAAGTTGCACGTAACGAGCGCGGCGAAACCGCGTTACATCTCGCTGCCATCCGAGGAGACTTGGACCAAGTGCGTACTTTGCTGGAACAAGGGGCAGATCCTAATGACACCGACTTTGCTGGTGAGTAGTTTAAGTTTCTCTCGAACTCCCAGGAATGAATGCTTTGCTAATTCACTCACTGAAAATTAATCATCAGATGTCTCTGGAATTCTTGGGAACAAACATCCCTTTTAATTGTTAGAGTTCCATACCATCGTTGATTAGTTATTATTATTATTAAATTTAATTAAAACAACCTTATTCTAAGTAATTAATATAGTAAAGTGAATTTAGAGCCTAAATTAATAGTGGTAATCTGATTGAGTTGGGAAGGGCATGTAAATGTTTTTATTTAATTTTATATATATACTATACTAGGTGAATATATGGTTTATGGCCTCTTTGAGTGAATGATAAAATAAAGACACATTCACACTTTTATTAAGTTTCTTACTACAGAAAATGTTGCTATTATTGAAATTCATCGATGATTATGCTTTATTATACCTATGATTTATAGATACTATAACTCTATTCTGAATTATTATTATCTGATTTGATTCTACTTTTACTTGTTTTTTTCAACAAAATCTCCATGAATTGAAGTTCCCTCCTTTCAAAAAAGAAATTTTCCGAGTATAATTATTTATGAGTTAATAGAACAGTTTACGGCCCATATTCCTCTCTTTCAATTATCGAGATCACGGTAAATTATTTACCATACGCAGATCTGAAAATGAAATGAGTGGTGACTCTAATGGCGTTTTGGATTCGTTACTCCAGAAACTATGCTTTGCGAAATTGTCAATCTTAATAGTAATTTTACATCTCTGCATACGTGGGGCAGAATCTTGAGCAATGAATCTACTAGGACAATTTGAAAAGTTTGTCTCCAAACTGTGAAAGAAACAATTTTTGTTTTTAAATTAATTTTATTTTTCAATATGGTCGCCTTGAAGTTCAGATTACTTTGATACTTGGAGTTTTGGAGAGGCTAAATCTAGTTTTCAAGCACCAAGTATATCAATATATATATATGTAATTTATAAATTTGTATGTGTGTTTGATTAGACCTAGCCACCGAGGACTTGCGCCTCTAAGCAGGTCGTAAATTTATTTATTTATTTAGTAGAGCTCTCAATATGGTAGGCCGCGAACTTTTCAAATTGGTCTTATAAAAAAAGAAATATAAGAACAGGAAGAGGCTGGATTGTTTTGAATTACAAAGGACGGAGATAGAAAACCAGCAATTACTCAGTCAACTTTACATCCTTTAGTTCACAGGTATAAGCGGTTAGGATGACGGAGGGGGGGCTGAATAACTTTTTGTTTTCTTTCTCCATCCTAAAAACCTTCATTGAACTGGCAAAAAATTCCGCAGAATATCAGCCCATTCCTTATCATTGAATTTAAATTTCGATCACTGTAATGTTTTTAATAAAATAAAAAATATTTACTTTCTATGAATGCTTATAATGCATTTGTTGTTAAAAAACAAAAAAAACCTAACTATTCGTTTTGTCTTTTGTTTCTGTTTATAACAAAAATGGTTATATCATCTTTTGATTAGATGGCTACATAAATTATATTACATGTAAATGCAATTTATTGTGATTGCATGGACATAGAAAAATAAGAAGAAAACATTCTAGGCTAAAAATCATTCAGGATTTATGTATGTAATATATTGCATTTTGAGCGGACGGCTTTATAACCTCTAAAAAGTTTACTCGCTTCCAAACATAAATTTTATAAGCAGTTTATTTTAATTTAGGTAAATTTGTTAGCCAGTCATTAATTTTACTCCAGATAAGATTAAACAAAAAAATTTTCACATTTATTTAATTAATCGTATCTAAAATATAAGATGACCAATTGGGCAGTTCTCTCGCTCTCACACACCACCCCATCCGAAGGGGAAAGGAATTTTTGGTATTGTGAAAAGTTTCAACTTCCCATTTTGACACCCCCCTAGTCTGAAAAACATGTCTGTCACGTTTTTTTTTTGACCAAATTGAAAAATTTTAATTAAAAATATCTTATTTAATGTTTTTTTTTTTTTTTTTTTTTTTTTTAAAGAATTTGATCAGTCAAAAGTAAGAAAAAAATTTTGTTTATATCTTTCAATTGATAAATATTAGGGGGAGAAAGGGGTTGGCTAAATCCATTTATGAAGGGACCGCCTCAAATAACATTAACTTTTTTTTTAATATACTTTATTTTCAACTGTAAAATTCAATCAAGAGAAACTTTTTTTTTATAGAAAATTTGTAAAAACTTAACCTCGGGCTAAATATAAAAAGCTCAGTGGACTGGGGTTTGAATATAGCTACTTTATACGGTTCAATGAATTAAAATGAAAAATTAATCCGAGAAAGACTCAATTTTGAATTTTATAATTTTCCCTGGATTATATTATTTTTTATTTAATTTTTAATTAAATGAGCTATATGGGTTCTTAATTTTTTTTTTTTTTTAATTTTATATAAAAATATTCATTTTTTTTCTCACGAAATTCGTTATTCTATAAATCACTCTATGAATGATAACATCTCCAGTCTAGATGTGATTTATGGCACATTACCGATTCCTAAATGATTAAATTAATATTTTTATTTGTGAGTGAATAAATCATCATTGCCAAAATATATTATATACTCAGGAAAAAAAAAAAAATAATAATTGAGAATTTAATAAATTTTTGATTAGTAAAGCACAAATCAATTAACCAACCATCTTTTAGATGATTAAACAAAAATTCGATTTTATAATATAGGAAAAAAAAAATATGGGAGGAAGGAGGTAAAGTTGTTAAAGGAATCCAAATAAACGCCGCCCTTGTATTTTATTTGCCTCTGTCGACTTTTGGAGACTAAACACCAGGACAAAAGTTGTTAAAATAAAGTTCTTGCCTCTTGCAATCGTTATTAAAATTGTAAATTTACAATATATTTGGCTTTTGTTCTGAAGATGAACCCGGAACGGCGTAAGAGATAAATAAGATAGATATATATTGGACTGAAAACAGTATTTATTTGGTTCCTTTATATAATACTAGGTGACCCGGCTTCGCTATTGCTAGATGTGAATTAAATGAACATAATTGAAAGTTTGATATCAATTCCGAATTATACTGAAATCAAGTTTTACCAATTGATTCATTTGCATGCCTAATCGGCGATTGCCAACTTGTTCATTTCGATCACTATATGACAAAGATTGTCTTAATTTTCTAATTCTTACTCGATTTGCTTCACTTCGTGCTTCGTGTTGTTGTGATGATTCAGTAGCACGTGACTGGGACATATGTAATCTATTTCGTTCATTTCGTTGTGTTGTTTCTTCTTCTGTTTTATTTTGTCTTTCTTCTCGTTTTCTCTTGGCTGCATTTGTGCGACGACCAATATTTTGTCGTTTTGGCGGCATTTTTAACAACAGTAAAATGCAATTCCAACAGAAATTCTACAACAGCCGAGTCGAACAGTCAGAATGTAAAATCATCACAATTAATATTAAACATTATTAAGTATACTTACAAAAACTTCACTTCATAATGCAGCAAAATCATCAAAATTAATATTGAACATTCGGAAACTTACAAAAACATTAAAAAACAGAACAATACGGAAATTCACAAAATTTAACCTTCACTTTATAAAAAATCAGGAATGTGTAAATAAATCTAATTGTCAAAACAATAGCACTACCTATCGGATTTAATTCAAACCACTCTCTAGGTTGAAAATAACTTTTTAACAGAAAGAAATATGCCGGTGAAATCGCAGTAGTTTTGCGTCTATACATACATTATGCTTTTACGTAACCATAGAAACAGGTTCGGTTTTCTTAAATAAAAAAAAAATAAATAAATAATAAAAAAAAAAAAAAATAAAAACAAAGCATTTAGGCCCCGAACTTTCTTTCTACTGGTCAGATCGAGCTTTAAACATTCTCTGGAGAATCCGAACCATTTTGCAAAAAACCGCGTATAAATCGGTCGAGTAATTTTTTAGTCTATAGCGGACACAACATTTCCTTTTATATATTTAGAAAGATAGGCACTTATAAAATTTCATTCACATAATTAGAAATATATATAATATAATATTTTGTATATTATTAAAACTTTTTTAAAAGTATAATAAATAAACTTCATAATTTGATCATTAATGGAGGACAATTTTTCAATTTTTATTTTATTTATTAATAGCCGCGCCGCCAGCCTTCGGCCTCCTTAGTTTCGTAGTCGATAGTCCGTATCCCCGATCAAATCCCTTATGTGATATATAGCTGAAAAGCTTACCATTGATTGCTCACCTACAGTTTATTCTGCCAATATCAAACAAAGTCGTATATTTACTGGGAAAAATTTTCTACTCAATAAAACAATCTCATGTATACTGGTTCTCGAGTTAACCCACACCTCCCAAAAAAAAAGAAAGTCTACTGTCCATTAATCAAAGTCTCAAACCTGTTTTAGAAAATTCTACACAATGAAAAAAGAACCGTTCATTGGTTTCAAAAGTAACCTGTTTCTAAAATATGACCCTCCTAAAAAGGGAATTTCCACCCCCTAATTTGTTTTTTTTCCAGCATCATAGCCTTGTAAACGGTACATTAATAAATATATGGTTATTAGGATACATATTATACAGCCATATTTATTTATACCAATTGGTATATAAATGGTTAAATAAATTTTCATCGGACTGGGGACCCGATCCCACATCCCTTGTATTTAAATCTTTATTTATAATGTCAATATCTCTAACTTCTCGACCACGGGATGGGAACAAACTTCTAACCTGAATTAATATCTTAAATTATATTGTTTTCGTTTTCTTTTTATAATTATTATATTGATATACTGGTCACTAAATAAAAAAAATCCTTAAAATTTACTATAAATTTAAATAAAAATCCTCCTATTGAGTTGTTTCCAAGTTACATAGATTTTGTCTTTTATATATATATATATTCGCTAAACTCTATTCAAACGAAGCAAAACTTCCTCCCTGAAAAACATATTTTTTGCTGGAAATAAAGCTCAGGGAGGAAGTTTTGCTTCGTTTGAATATAGTTTAACGAATTATTGGTTAAACTAAGTTCATTTCATCTTGTTAGGATTAGTGTTTGTAATAGGAAATTATTTTTTATTAATATCCAATTAATCATCTTTGCGATGATTAAATGATTTGCAAGGAAGCAAGTTCCAGTTCATTTGGAATTTATCCAATTTGATTCCCGTTCAATACAATCCTGGATTCACTGAACTTGAGGATTAAATTTTGCATTAGCTTTGAAAAGATATCTCCCCTAAAAGCTGGCTCGTGGCGAGCACACTCTTACAATGTTCGAGTCGTAGTGTCCATTGATTCTTCCATCCTCCCCCCCCCCATTCCCGATTCATTCATCAATCTCTCTTCAAGTCCTTTTGCATCGCTAGAGCCTCCTGAAACTTTCACATTCAACACACAAGCCCAAGCATGGCCAGCAATTAGTTTCGTCTAGGTTTCAACTTATTAAGATTTTGGAAGGTTTCTTGTCTCCCTTCACAATTAGTTATTATTATAAATGGTAAGGGTTAAGAATCTTGAAAGTAAAATTAAACTTAGTGATTCATTTTTTTTTTATTGATCGAGAACTATTTAACAGTTAGGACTTGAGCGAATTAAAAAAATTTTGCATAAAAGTCAGTTTAAAGTAAATATTTCGACATATATACAGTACAATAACGGATGTTTGGTAAATTGTCATACTGTAACTCCATCCAATATATAAAGATATAATCATATAAAATTTGTGTTGATATAGTTACCTATCTGGATGGAATTTGATGGAGAGCTTGGAGAAAGAGGACACGCCCATTACTCTTTCCTTGCCTTTCTTCAGTTCTCTAGAATTCCGAAAGCGGCTCTACTTATTTTGAAATTGAAAAAAAATTTAAATATTTTCAAATGAATGAAGTATTAATGGTTGTTCCTGAGTTACTTAAGTAATACTCTCCGTAAATTGGAATTTTACGAGAGTCAAATTTATAAATTGCTTTAGTGTAAGAAACTGAAATATTTATTAATATTATTATTATTATAATGGTGTAGAATGCATATCAAAACAAACTCTTTCTTTTGTTTCGTATTAATTAATAAATAGGATAGAAACATAAAATCCAAAAATAAAAATTTTATAGTACGTTAAACATGAAATTTTGCTTTCCATGTTGCTCTTCCAATTTTTAATTAAGGCGAAATAAAAGATAGAGAAGTTTATTTACTTTTGATACGGATAGTATATATATAATAGACATATATGTAAATAATAGACACATATATATGCTTCTATTATTTACACATAATTATTTTATAAATGAAACATCATGCAGAAGTATTTACTCGGATATAAACTAGAAAAGTATGAAAAATAAAAGAATATAAAAACATTTTTCAAAGGTTTTTTTTTTTTTTTTCAATTAAACTTGTTAGCTTAAAAAAAATGAAGTATTTATTTTCAGATTAGGATGGTACAAATGACAAACTATGCCCTATGGACCATTTAATTATAAGGCAAATTAATTCAAAATTTAGATGATTTATAGCTGCTTTAAATTATCTTTCCTTAAATTTTAGAAAATAACTTTTTACTGTTTTTTTTTTTTTAATATCCTTTTGATTATAGATATACATATTTTAATAATATCTTGCCTATTTTTATTTTGTAATTTAAAATTTACCGCTCTATATTCAATCAGCTATAAATTTATACCTATAAGATTTAAAATTAATTTTACAGAAAATAAATCTGGTTCTCATGTTTTAATATAAAATTAATCAAGAAAGCCGCCTTTAAAATATAATTTTACTTGAAAATATCAAGTCCTAGGTATTTTAATTTAAATTGTATGCAAAATAACACTATAATAAAGCCTCAATATGCAAATATGCATTAGACCTAAATTCAATTTGCATGTGTGAATTCTTAATTTAAGAATAAATTTAGAATATTTTATATAAAATTTTAAATGAACCAGATAGAAAAAAAACTTATGGAAATTGGTACGATTTGAAATTGTAGAAATTGAATACGATGAATGATTGAGGAATTTATTATTATGAACATCTTTCTATCTATATGGATTATGGATAAAATTAAAATTTTGAATATGAATGAATATAAAAGACAAAAGAGAGATGATATGAAAAATTTTCATTATTATCAGCCTCTCTCCCCTTTCCCAAATATGTTATAAGATTAAATTTTTTTTTTCGGTCATCAGTTTTTGCCATTCAGCCAGGCATTATTTTTATAGTATATTCATTTTACATATTTTCAAATAATACAATATATAAAAAAAATCATATTTACAAAAATACATTATAAAAGATATATACTTTTAAATAAAACATTTTCTATCAATATTGTAAAAATTATATCAAATTAGTTACAAATAATATATTTACAGATATACACATTTGGAAATTGTTAGATTATTTATTATTTTTGATGATATATAAAATTGTTCTTCAGGATCTGGTACTTTTACAAATTTAAGAAAAGAGGTGGGATCTCGGAATAGGGGTTTTAATCTTATTGCAAATTGTTTACGGTTATTTTCATATAGTGGACATTCAGCATTTAGGAATGGCCAGGCACAGTGGTTCCCAACCTTTTCTAAGATGCGGAATTGTAAATAATTTTTTTCTTTTTGAGGAACACACCAAAATTAAACTGAAATTATTATATCGTTTATTAATATTAGACAGTAACAATTTCATTACACTATATATAATATAATATATTTACTTATTAATGCCATTTTGAAGATGGAAAAAATAGTTTTGGTCGAGTAACTCATTTAATGGGAAACTTATGCCTGATGTTTTCCACATATATCTTCTATATTGTGACGTATACAAAACAGGGCTATATTTTTTTCTCTAAATTTGTTAATCTTTTCCTTTTTTAGTTTTAATGCTAGTTAGTGTGGAAAATTATACTAGTTTTTCTCATTTTTAAATAAATAGATCATAAGCATCTTTCACACAAAAACAATAATCATAGTAGTATTATAAATAATAATAGCAAATCCAATTATCACGGAACACTCCCGAAATGCTTATGGATATATAAATAGTTTGGGAAACACTGGTGTCGAAGGTGTTTTTGAGCAGAGGATGTTTTGCTATATGTTAAGAAGAAAATTACCAGCAGTTTATACGCTCAACTCACATCATTTTATCTTATATATTTCGACAGACATGTGACGTCAAACCGTCATCACTGCAACATAAATAAAAGAGAGTGCCGAATACATGGAGTGATGATAGCTTGATGTCACATCAGTCGGAATATAATGATGTGAATTGGACATAAAAACAGCAGATAAATTCCGACCTAATTAACAAATAATATTTATGCTCTTCCTATATTTTAGAATTTTAATAAAATAAATAACTTAATAAATATATTTTAACAAAATTTTTGGAGTGTATGATCATTATATACTTGTGTGTGTGTGTGTTAATATTTTGGATATTTTTACAGTTGACTTTGGAAAATAATTTTATTTCCGTATTAAAAAAAAAAATATTTTACTTTTAAAATATATTTCCAAGTTAAAAAGAAAGAATGCATTAAAAATGAATGAAATGATAGGGGGCAAGTCAAAACAAAAACTGACGCATCTCTATGTCTGTATCCTCCCTCCCCTTTTTTTTTTTAGCTTGCCAAAGGCGTTTTCATAATTGATTTCGACCTTGACCTTGTGTTTAACTTAAAATAAGTTCAGAATAAATTAACTCCAATAATAAATTCTATAAAAAAATCTTATCATTTTTATTTTATTTTCATTCCCGTTCATTGTTTTGAAATTTTAACAAAACTGACTTTTATTTCTAATCCGTTTTAATTTAATTTTTACACGAAAGATATTTTTAGTCCTTTTCTAAACAAAAATAATTAATTCTTAATTATGTATATATTATTATTTATACAAAAAAAAAAAAAAAAGAAAAAAAAAAACACGCCAGAGGTGATTCTAATCTATTTCAAGAAATAATGAAATAATTTTCATATTTTCCTTGAAGAGGTCTAGATATTCCTGAGGGATTGTCTGGTCTTTTAGGTTCATCGGCCAGAGGTACTCGTTACCTTTCATCCTCCGGGTACTAGACTTGTCAGTCCAGTTCTAGACGTATTAATAATCCCAATTCTCAATTCAGCTCAGAAAAATTATACTCCTCTCTTTTATTATTTCTATATAATCCAAGATTAGATAGTTTAATTTTTTTTTTCTAGGTATACTTAAACACGATAGGGAAATATTTTATCTAATAATAAAGTCATCTAGTGCTCTCACAGATTTGTTGATATACAAACTTATTGTTTTGATTTTTCATGATGGTTTTGCTCATGCGCAGTTGGACCTGAAAAGGACAGTCATATTTGAGTGTTGTGTCTGTCGAACGACTGCTTCGGTTACATTCTAATCAGACCTGGAATAACTTAAAGACAATTCATTATCACTTATTCTAAAAATAAATTTTAGTACGACCACTTTCGAAATTCCAAAGACTCGTAGAGAGAGGAAAAATTCAATTGGGCAGGCCACCTTATGATTGGTCTGAAGTGACCTGAAGAAACCATCTTTTAGCCTTCACAGTTAGAGTGGGGATATTTATAGAATTTCGAAAACTGCCATACCATTATTTTAAGTATTATTGTTAAGAATAAATTAATCTCATCTCACCTTATTAAAAG
>JAAAKE020107996.1:0-17188 GCA_010014785.2 Anisolabis maritima
TTGCTAAAATAAAGTCTATTTTTTCCCCCAAAAAAAGGAAAACAAATTCTGGCAAATAAAAAAATTTTGTTGATTTTTGAACAAGACATTTTACCATAAGTTGAGAAATTTTATCCATCGGAATAGAAGTAGAAGTTGGCAAAATATTTTTTTTTTTTTTTCAAAAATTTGTTAATGTCCTCCCCCCTCCTCTATAAAATTCTTTCGCTATGTCCGTGCTTCTTAAAACTAATAAAATATGTTGGATAAATCAATCAAATTTTTACAATCCATGTTCTAACTGGCTATATCTAATAAAACAAAAAAATTCTTAATATCGAAGAACCCATCGGTTAATTTTTCTATCGAGAGACTATAATTTGAATAGCTATAAAACATAATGTGGTGTCATGGTCATGGGGGAGGGGGGTTCTTCTTAGTTGCTATTGTTTTTCTGTTGCGTTTGGGCGGTTCTACGAAGTCGCTAATGTTTTTATAGTCTCCAAGATAAAGAGAGAGAGAGACAGAGAGAGATGAGCAACTAACATTATACACAAACACTTATACACACACAGACACAAACCGTGACAAATTTATACCCAAAGATGTTGTTCATTTGGTTAAGTTATGTCCCCGAGTAAGCGTTAAACGTTTTAAACCGTCGTTCAGAGTAGAGAAGAAGTATTTATTAACCGAGGTGGTGGGGTCACACATAACACGGGTCAAATTAGTCACTTATATATGTATATCAATAATATATTTTAAAGTTCAAATATCGTAAATTTTAAAGGGTTACGGTGACTAATTCTTTTTTACTTTTATTTATTTCCTATCTTTTTAAAGTGTCCTGGGAACTTTTATTTTTTTTTCTCAAAAATTTTTTATTTTTACAATTCAGTGGCTCTCAAATGAACTGTGCATTAAAACTTATTAACCATTACACAATAAAATTTTATTTAATTAGTCTCTTTAACCAGACCTCAAGGAATAAAAATTGAGTGAATAGTTTTGAAGGACTGACATTAAGTGTTGGCGTCGACATTCCTTTTGTTTAACTTGTCTGAATTCTAAATTGTATGTTTATTTTTAATTATAAAATTATGTTTATATATATAATTGAATTTACCAAAAAGTATTTTTTATCTTTTCAGCTTCTGAATCCGTCTAGATCATTAATAATAATAATAATAATAATAAACTAACTATTAAACAATTAATAATAAAATAATATACACTAGTACATATAAAATTAAATAATGAAAATCGGTAAGATTTAGCAGTTGATTAGCCGAGGTCTAAGTAGTTATGCTTAAAATCTTGAGTTGTAGATAACTCAGTTCAAATGGACTTTATGGCAAAAAGTTTATTCATTTTTGATGTGCTGTCCACTCCTATCTATTCAAATTTTTAGAAATATTTTGGAGCTAATAAAACTTTAAGCCTGGCCTGAAAAAGATTTGAGATTCGTATTTTCACAAAATTCTGAAACCTAAATCATTTTATAACAATAAAGTGAAATTTAATAAAGAGAAAAATTGGCTCTAGAGGGAAAATTTTGAAATTAAAGGCTTTTTAAAAATATTTTTCGGCATTTGAGGCCATTTAAACTCCGTCATTATTTATTTATATTAATTGGAGGCCAATATAATATAAATAAATTTTGTTGCTTAGGTCGGGAAGCGAGACCTTTTCCTCCACACCAGGGGACAGGGCAAATTAAAGGTTAAGGCACTTTAGAATCATGAAAAATTAGGATTAGAGAGGCAAGAATTCAATAGATTCGAAATCTTCCAATATATATATTCAATAAGACCTTTTGTAGTCTAAGATTGCAAATTTTCTATTTTGGTCATGTTAGGGGTTCGAGAAATTTCCAAAGATTCATCCTCTCTAGAATATAGCTTAGCTTAAAAACTAACAAAACAAATCATTTCTTCTCGAGAAATAATAGACTCATGAAAATTTAATTTTATAAATATGTAAATCCTATGATATCGATATTGAAAGTTCGAAAGTATGTCCTTTGAGATATGCCTAGCTTAATCAGATGACGTCATGATGTCGGGCTATTATAATTTGGATTAATTACGATCCATTCCGAAGTCCGAAATAATTATCCTTTTATATCCTTTACCTAATATCCTTTTTAGTCGATTGGAGAGAGAGAGAGAGAGTGAGTGGGGGATTTAGTTGTAAGTCAATGTCACTGTTTTGTCGAATAGGTATTATCTAAAATAGTGTAAAGCTAAACCATGTAAAGCCATTTATCATCCAATGATTTAGAGTTTGTTAATAATACGTAAACAAACCATTGCTAAACATTCAAGAGTTTTTTTATGTAATTTTGAAATTAAAGTGAGTGACATGTATTAATAACTTCCTTTAATTTGGGAAGAAAAAATTGATAAATTAGAAATACTCACCTCTAGATAAATCTAGAGGCTTTTTGTTCCAACTAAAATTTATCTCTTTCTTAAAAATAAAAGGTTATTATTAAGTTACTTACTAGAAGGATTCTCGTGAACGTGTAACGACTCGTTTCGGATTTTATCCAGGGCTTACAAATTATTAAAAATTTATTTTATTTGAAAAATATAATCTAGGCAAAATTTTTGAAAAAACTATTCTACATATATATGTTTATTTAGAAGAATCCAAATCAAAGACAATCTCGGCCTGAAATATTTTTGCCTTGTCTACGTTTTCGGGGCGACGCCACCCATCACCAAGACAGGATACTGCAAATTTACAATATTTATAACGATTGCGAGAGGCACTAACCTTATTTTAACGACCTAGGTCCTGATGTTGGATGGCATGTAGTCCCGAAGGCAAAAAATAAAATATATCAGGCCGAAGATTGTCTTTGATTTGGATTCCTCTAAATAAACAAATATCTATCTGCATCACAGCCTTCCAATTTTTTTTACTATATTTATCTATTTATCAAAAATATATGTTGATTAAAACGAAAAGAAAAATAGTTCTCTCACAAGCATACACATATATATATGCGTGCAATGATTATAGAATTTTCATAGCCCGAAAATAATTTTTTCATAGAAATAAAAAAATAATTATTTTTATTATTATAAACAAATAGAGTAACCCATTCTAGGACGAGATGCTTTTTTATTAATATATTCTATCTGTAACAATTACTATACTAATGTATGTTCTTATTAAAAATAAACCAAATCATTAAAAAAACGATTTTTTTTTTTACTACAGATTTAGATTCAAAACAAAAAAAAAATGAATCCATTTAATATTTATAAATAGGGATGAAAAATGGTCCGTACTTACTAATATGAATATGATTACAATAAATATTTTATAGAAAAAAAAAAATTCATTTAAATAAATATTTTTTTGTAATATTCATTCCTAATTTTGTAATTTTAACATTAAGTAAATTTCAAAGTTACTTGTTTTATTTATTAAGCGTGTATCTACTATCTAAAATAAAATTAATTTCTATTTTATTATAAGCGAACATAATTAATTAACTAGGAGAGAAAAAAAGAGGAGGGACATATTAAAGCTTTTCTAGTCTTGGAATTCGAATCTCGCACCTGTAAACCTCTCTCTTTCTATATATATATATATGTATGTAATACCTTCTTTTCTTTTTTACTTTTTTTTTTTTTTTTTTTTTTTTTTGAAGATGTTAATGTCTTGGTTTATGTGAGGTATCTAAATGATAAATTCCTGGACCTAAACTAATCTCAAGAAAATGTCTACGCCCATGTAATATATTTATCGTATTGAAGAAGAATGAAAAAAAAAGAAAAAAAACGAAATTTGTACCAACTGTTGGAATGAAAAAAAAATAAAAAGTTATTTAAAAGTGTTGGTTAGAAGAATATATATATATTTTCTTTTTTTAATAGTTATCCTAACCTCATTTTTAGAAATAAATGTCAAACTCTGCTCATAGTCTATGATTGCATTATGACGCGCCACTCAATAGCCAAACAGAAGCCCGCCATGGCACACATTTTCTGATTATAATATTGTAAAGGTTATAGTAAAAAAAATGTATCCAATATTTAGACTATTGCATTTAGGATGATTAATAAAAATTGAAAAAATTATTGTTTCAGGAAGATTCAGGGCTTCCATATAATGAGGCCCAAGTGCAAAAAGATTCCAAGGCTTCTTTTAAAAATAAAAAATTTATATAAAAAGGTCAAGTTCTCCATTTTTTCCATAGTGATCACTCCCACTCGAGCCCTCTTGAAAATATAATAAATATCAGAATCGGATCCAGGGAACATTTATTTTTTTGAAGATGTGTGATCCCGATTTAATATATTAATAATAAAATAAAATATTGGAACTCAATTTTTTCTCATTCTAATTGGTTTATACGGAGGGGGCCTCAGGTTCAAGTTAAAGGTCAAACATTTCATTTCATTTAAATAATTATAAATATTATCTTTTAGACTATACGCTATTTTAATAATGTGTGCCATGACAGGGTTCTGATTGCCTATTTAGGGTCAAGTGATGATGACGTTGCAATCAGAGGCTGCAAGCAGAGTTTAACATTTATTTCTAAAAGGGAGGTTATGTTAACTCATAAAAAAAAGGAAAAATACATCGGGTATGTACTGGTCCAGCCGTAATAGCGGAGAGAGATATCTTATTAAGGACTTATTAAGGATTAATTAATTACTTCTCAGGTTGACCATTTGCTAGAAGAGCTCAAGATTTTTTTTTGCATGAAAATCGATATTTTTAAAGAAAAATATTGCAAAACACAAAATAAATTTAAATTTATATGTAAAAGATATTATATACAATTTTAGGAGGGATAATCCAAGGTTATCCTCCTCATCCCAATCATTTTATCGATAAGAACTTTATATAAGTGCTTTTTAAACAACTGTGTTTGTAAAGATCCAAAAGCAACATTTTGAAGAGCTGTAAATAAATGCAAATATTTTTATATTGATGATTGAAGAGAAATCCGAATCAATATATACCGTTATCCGACCATATTTATTTAAATTAATAAGAAAATGGTTAATAGCTAAGGAAAGTGAGAGACCAAAGGTAACCAGAGAGTAGTTGTTTCCAAAAAAAGTTCCGCCAGATATGTTGTCCCCTCCCCCCTCACCCATTTTTCTAATATATTTTTAAATATTAAAGGAAAAATACGTTTCGTTTATACAAATCAATCGTTCAGGGCTGGGGAACCCCAAAATGCTTTAATTAAATTTAATAAATATAAATTGTCACGAGTATTTAATTAGAATATATTTATTAGTATTATTATTACTTGTAATTGGCTTTTTATTTTTAAAATTCCTAATTAGGATCTTTATTAATTATTATATTATTTGTTTCTTTGAAAAAAAGTAAAAGTAAACTAAAATAAGTAATTGGCAGATACCTTAATTAGAAGGGATTTTATTTTTTAAGGATATTTTCTCTAGAGGAGCACAATTTTTTTTCTTTTGGCGAAAAAGGATTTTTCACCTTTTCTAGGTTCCAAGTGTATTTTTAAAATTTAAAATAAAAATTTCAAATAAAATTCATTAAACCAGTAGGTTTTGTAAACTAATTAAATTATGAAAGATATCAAAAAGTTATTTCTATGAACCTGGGCTAAAATGACATGTAACGGAAACAAATAAAGATGGCATGTCGTCAACAACTGATCTTTTAAGTTTATTATTTCAAAATGTTTGCACTTCATAAAAGGATCCAGTATTGCCCTAAACTAAAAAAGATATATTTAAAAATATTTAATGAATATATTTTGATTGGTGGATCAAGCGATCTATGGTCCCCGGGAGTCGAACACAAGATCTCCTGGATATTCGATGTGCTTCCTTTGCATCAGACCATTGGACGCTCGGCCAACCCACAAACCTTAGAATATATGTATAGTATTCTCTTTGGATTAACTTTTACATTAGATCTGTATATATATATATATATTGGTGTGTATATCTTGATTTTATTCCACCAGTCAAAATAAACTCACGAAATATTTGTAACTATAACCATGACAAGTCCGCTACAAGGCATATATTGAATCCTAATCTAATTCAAATGAATAGGTCTTACTTAGTATTTAAAAAGATATACTCACTCTTTACAAATTAATATTGATAACAGTTTTTTTATAAATGAGAATATAAGAGCAGCATAATTATATTTTTATATTACTTATTTAACATAACTATATATATTTATAGTCTTTTCGGCATCTGAGGCCATATATATTTTTAAACAATATATAACATACAAGATTACGATACAATTATCCAGGCATATCTATTTAAATCAATTGTTATCCAAATGATATAAATAAATTTCCATTGCCTGGGATCCGAACCGATAACCCTTGGCTTTTAAGGTTATCAATACTGACATTGTCACTTATCTTTAACCTCTTGGCCAGGGGGGGAAGTATATATATATATATGGAATAGGATTTTCAGGTTGATTGTTGAAGTTAACTCCTTCTTTCCACACTGCGGAAACCTCCCAGAACATATATATATATATATATATATATATATATTTTATTATTGCTGCAACTAGTAAAATTTTGTATACTGTCATTTTATACTATCATGAAAATTTGTGAGGGGTCTTTGTTGATAAATCAAAGTGGTACAATATTATTTAGGAAATTGTTTTGTTTTCATTTCTAAAGGAAAGAAAGAGAAAGAAAAAACCTTGAAATACTAAATTTGTATAACTAATGAATGAGAAGTTTATTTTTAATTTAGAGTAGTTCTAAAAATAGTCAAAATAAAAAAAATAAACTAATTAAAAAAAATTTATGAGGGCCATTAAGTGAATTTTTTGTCAGCCTACCAGACAAGTCAAAAATAATAATAATAATTTATATTTTACTCTAAAATTTATAAACTTATATTATATTTATTTTCAGAAGCTATTATAACAAATTTTATTATGACTTATTTATAATTATGAAAATTATGATATGGCCATCATTAAAAAATATATAGTCATCGTTTAGAATGATATATCAAATTAATTCTACATTTTCGCTTAAACACTTGTTTTTTTTTTTTTTTATTATTTAAAACATTATATAATCTATAAATTTTCAGGAGTCAGTAGAGTTTATAAATTTTAGAGTCCATTCTGCGTAGGAGATCGATGTTCGCATCTCAAGTATGAGGGATTTTTTCATTAAATATTAAATAATAGTAAAGTAAGCCCTGGATTGGAACATTGGAGAATGGCCTCTATCAAGAATGATAGATATAAAAATTTTTAAAGAAATAATCTTGGCAAATTCTCTCTGCCCCTGTGCGAATCCCTTTTATCTTTTTTGATTGAAAAACTAGAAGAAAATTGCCAACTTTAGTTGTCCAAGGGAGGGATAGGGAAGCCCATCCCATGAATTCTTTTTTGGAATTAATAATCATAATAAAACGATAATAAATAAAATTAGAAAATATACTATACTAGTGATTCTCACTTATAGTAGTGGAACTGCAGGAGCTATCAAGTTCAATTGTAATAATATAGTTTCCCCTTAAATGAGGGCACGAATTGGGGTCATATCCATCTAAATTCCAAAACGAGGGTTGCATAATAAGATTTGCTGGGGCCTGGATCATTTCTTAGGTTCGTCACTACTCGCCGACCATTGTCAGCACATGCGATTGTCAACATTGTTAAGAAGGGGAAGAAATAAGTTTATATTTAAGAAACTTGTAGTCTCATTTTTATTTCCCTTTATTTTTTTTCTTCTTTTTATGAGTTTCGTTTCAACAATTTTTATTAGAATTTGGCTTGGTCGCACTTGTCGAAACTGTATTATAGTATTATAGTGTTGTTTTTTAAATATTGGTACAAATCAAAATATCGAATTTTGTGAAAAAATTAAGAATCTTTATTCTTAAGAAAAATAGCAAGCAAGCATTCTTGTCTCTTTTATGTTAATGCGTAAGTAAGTATAAATGAATGACGCAAAAGTGAGTTGAGTTAAACCTTGCCCGAAACGGGTCTCGCTTCATTGACGTCGAATGTGGCAAGCTGCATACCAGCTCGGCGACAACACCGGCTATCGTGGAGGAGATTTAAAAGAAAAAAAATAGACAACTCTCGCATACACTTACACACACACTCATATAAATGTTCATATATATATATAGAGAGAGAGAGAGAGAGACAAGCAACTAACTTTCGAAGACCTCGACTCGTCCTAGCGAGTGATAAGACATATCTGGACCCTGTGAGACCAGTCAAGAGAGGGACCTGGGCTGGCTGTTGGCCTCGGAAAGGCCAACTCTATTTCATTTGTACTTGTACGCTCGCAATTCACACCTTATTTGTAGAAAATTTGGTAAACAAAAATTTAAAATGAAAATGATAGTTCAGATCAGTGATTCGTATTTTTTTCAACTTCTAGTATCTCTTTAGTTTTCAAAATTTGTTCATGCTTCTCCTTACAAAAATATCAAATTTTGGAAATAAATTATCTGATAAATAATTGTCATTTATTCAAGGAAATTAAATAAACGAGACACCATTATTCAGAAAAAATTTTACTTTAATAAATAAATTTAGATTTACAAAATCTTAATGACCTTTTTGTTATTGCACTCTATTTTTTTTTGCAACTCGACCAAACCTACTTTTGCCATTACCACCTTAATCCAAACTATGAATTTATGGCCTTTTTTTTTGAAATATTATTTAACATTTTTTTAAATATTTAATTATTCATTTTGTAGTTTTAAATATTATTATTCAAGTATATATTTACAAAAAACTTGCCTCTCAATTATTAAAATTGCCAGAAAAGACGTCGTTCTTGCTAAGCAAAACAAAGAACTGCTGAACCTCGGGACAAGAAGTGTAGATAATCAGCTAATAGTAATTGATAAGTGATTTTTCTCATTAATATATTGAATATTTAAAGTCAGCTGCCGAAATTGTCTAAAAATATAAATAAAATAAAAAAATTACTAAAATTGCAAAAGGTTTCTTGAAAATATCTCGCACCCCCTGAAGAAGCTTCTCTGCACCCCTGTTGAAGAACCACTAATTTAGATGGATAAAGATCTGTGTTTATTTAACTTGAAAATTAAATTAAGTTAGGAAATTTAAAAAATTATTGAATTCTACTTGTTGACGTTTCGTTTATTAATTTTATTGTTCGATTGTGTAATATTAAAAAATAGAACAAAATGAGCGGAGAATTAACTGTTGTATTAAAGGTTGTAGTCGACAATCGGACGAACAGAAGGTCGCAGAGAGGCAAAATAACATTTTTTTAAAAAGTATTTTCGGCATCTGAGGTCATATGGGCTTTAAATAATTTTAATATTATATAAGAAACAATTATACAGGCATATTTATTTAATTGTCAATATCAATACCTCTAACCTCCCAGTCATGGGGTGGGAGCTAAATAATAAATTTCTAGCAAAGAATGTTAGGATATTGGCATTTTATTAAAAAACGTGAATAGGGGCATTATACAATATAAAATCAATTTTCATTTATTTTTTAAATAAATAAACAAATTTATAAATGAGGATTTCATAAGAATCTATTCAATATAATACGAAAATATTTGCCATGACAGGCTTCTGATTGGCTAGGGAATGTAGCGTCATGATGACGTTGCAACCAAAGGCTGTGAGTAGAATTTGACATTTATACAATATCTAAAAGTGAGGTTGGGTTAACTAATTAAAAAAAGAAAAAGAAAAATATATCGGATATGCAAGCTACTGGTTTGTTTATAAATTTAAACTTCTTCAGTAGATATAATATAAAATATTTTTCAACAAAAATAAAAAATAAAAAAAAATAAGGGTCTGATTTCCTTTTACGAAGAAAACAAATTAACTAAAAAATAATTAATTTTCCAAATCCATCAAATCCTCTGTCAAAATCCAGAAGGTGTTTATTTAATTTTTGATATCATATTACTAACTATACTTTATACATATTAATTCAAAAACTATAATTATAGCTCTAACTCCTGGCTATTTTAAAATAATTCTACTTTAAAAATATGATGATACATAAGTAAAATATATCCCTAAAACTTAATTAAACAAAAATATATCTTTTTTAATCTTTTTGATAATGCATTAAAAAAAGGATTATAAAATAAAAATATTTCTCCAATAAAGAAAATCATAAGAAAAAACTAAAAGCGGATTTTTGGGGATTAGGTTGTCCTAATAATAAAACCCTTTGCAAGGGATGTGGATTTGGATCCCCGGCAGCCTGATGAAAATTTATTTAAATCAATTGGATACCAATCGATGTAAATAAATATGTCTGAATAATCCATATCATATTAAATATATACATATATCGTTTAAAAGTCTAAATGGTTTGTGATGCTGAAAGAAGACAATAATAATAAAAAAAACCCTGGGAGGTATAAACATTTTTTCACACAAACATTATGATTAGAACAATTTTATATATGCCTACCCATGTAGGTTTTCGCTAAAATTAATAATTAACGAGATATTCTGATTTTGATGAACTTCAAATGTACCGCTTCGGCTGGGTCAATTTTCGTCGACTTGTTGCTACATGCTAGTGGCATTCTGGCATCTGTTTCATTTAATAGGATGAAATATATATAATTTAATTTAATTAATAATAACAAATGTCAAAATATTTATTTTATTTATTTTTCCCACTCGTCATAATAAAATAAAATATTTATTATCATTATTTTTATAATAAAAATATTAAAGAAAACTTAATATATTATTTTCATTAATAAAATTAACAAAAAATGCATTTGATATTTTTAATTAAAATTGATTGATTATTTGAAATGTTGGTTTGCCATCTTAACATCCTGGCTAGTCCACCTCTTTGACTATCTGATGTGCGAGGGAAGTGAATGACAGGATGACAGATGAAAACACGCATGCACAATATTAAAGGTTATTTTCATTTTATTTATTCATTTACTAATCCAAATCAATTATATTTCAAATTTATAATTAGTATATATTATATTTGTGTTGTGATTATTAAATATTATACGATAATTATCAAAATTTTAATCACATAAACAATTCTAATTTTCATCGAAGCCACTTTGGTAAGTTTTTATATTTTTTTCCTTTTCCATTAATTTTATTATTTAATATTATTAAAATATTAGACGATTTGGCAATCTATTCGCTTATCCAAGAGGCTCTTTCATTCTATTTTTTTAAATTTATAGAAATTCTTTATTTATTGTGTATTTATATATTTTTTTACATTTTATTTTCTATTTTTTATGATCATAATGCCAGACTGACAGACACACCGGGTTTTTATATAATATTGATTGGTTTAAAAAATCTAATAAACCAACAAATATATATAAAATTTGATTTCTATTTTTCTTTGACTGTTGCCTCTTTTATTTATTTAAAACATTCTATATTATAAACAAACATTCTTCGAATTATTTTTTCTTTTTATAATTTATTTACAAAGAATTATCTATTTTAGTTTTTCTCTACATTTATTAATTGATAAATATTCAAATGAATATTAAAAAGTAGCGATAAGTCAGATGCAACAATTTAAATAAATGATTTGGGTTAAAAATTGATCAAATTAATATAATAAATTTCTTCTCTTAAGTCATTTGTGTTAGGGACTGTCATGTGAGGTTTCTCTAAAGCAGTGGTTCTTAATCAGGAGTGCATACAACTCTGGTGGTGCGAGATGTTATAATCAAGGAACATTTTATAATCTTATTATATAGTTGGATACATTTTTGCCAGAGTGGAGGTAGATTTGAAACAGTTGTTTAATTCTGGATTATAAGCTTGACTATTTTATCCCTTTGGCCAATCGCCACCTCAACATAATAAATAAAAAAGATTAGATTTATAATTTTAAAATTGATTGGTCCACTTAAATGAAAAAATTCATATATATATATATATACTCTTTGAAATTATATATATATAATTCCAAAAGAAAGTTCACTCGACTCACAATCTCTTTAGTTCTATTTAAATACATACCCTTTTTTTAATACTTAAAGTTGGGATATTAAGAATCGAGTGATATTATTTTCACCCCATTTGTAGTTTATAATTATTTATAAAGTTTTCTTCATTAGTTCATTCTTTATTATTTTTGAGAAAGATTTTTGAAAAAATAATTTTTAGAAATATATGATGACGAAGATCCACATATTGCAAATGCACACTCTTGGAAAACAAATATATATATGAAATAGTATTTTCACGGGTTGGTCCGCATTGATTGTTGAGGTCAACCCTTGAAAATACTATTCCACACACATCCAAATGTGGAAACGTTCCAGAATATATATTTAATTAATTATATATAACATCAGAAATAATTGTTCTTTTATAAAAGAATCCTTGTAAAACATTTTAAATATAATTTTTTTAAAATTTTATTTGATTCATCAAACCACCTATGAATTCTTTGCTGAAATTTGGGGTGAATTAAACACAAATAGTTAATAGTTAATAAAAGTACTCTATTTCATTTCTCGAATATAAATGAATAAGGTTTAAAATATATATATATTTTGCTTAATCCTGAAATTCAATGACTAATGCATAAATCAAACTTTAAAAACAAAAATATTTTCTTAATTTTTCTAATATTAAATTAAACTTAATTTTTTAAAATGCTCTTGTTAATAATTTTATAAATATATAAATTTTCTAGTTGTAAGATTTTTATCTTATTTAAATAACATTTAAAATATTTCTTGCTTTAATCTTTCATCTAATTTTTTAAAGTCTTCATCATAATACAATTAAACATTTTATTCAAATTTTAATTAAAGATAAAATTTTAAATCAAACTCATCTTGAATCCTAAATTGGTGTGAATTTTGGAACATCGAAATCATACCTTAGAATGCAAATTTAATGTAAATAATGACATCAGTTTTTATTTTTATTTTACATTTATTTTTTAATGGGGATGAGAAAGTGATAGAATTTTTCTTTTCACTAATTTAGAGTTTGATATTTTTTTACCGTTTTTTTTTTTTTTATTTGCAATTTTAAATATTTATTTGATTTTACAATATTTTTGTTTTGGCGGTCTGGATCGTTTCTGTTAATAACTTGTTATCAGTGATTCATAGAATTTTACAGTAACGTATTTATTGTTAATTTCTCAAATGCAGAATTGATTTTAAATAGTTTTGAACAGTTTTTTTTCCACTGCAGGTCTACGGCTAGTAATTCATTTAGATTAGTGGTCAGAAATTTCTCTAGGTTGAGCATTAGGAAGAAACAACTGAATATCACTCAAAGGGAGGAAGATTGACTTTGTGGGAGTTCATAGGTGGGGCAAATAATTTACAAAGGGCAGCCCTTAGGCTAGGCACCGTAGGCTGTTAATAATGTTAAAATGGATCAAAAATATTTAAAAAAATAATCCTTAAAATATATTTCATGGAAATTTATTTTTATTGGAAAAAAAATCCGCGTTATGAATAGAGATATATAAATAAACCCCCTCCTCTTTTTATAGGTTGAAAAAATGAAACAAAATTAATTTATTATTATTATGATTATGATTTTTTATTTTTTATTTTTTTAATAAAAATAATTTTGTGATCGAATTATTAACTAACATTATTTTACGTAGTAGAAGATAATGTCATTTTGGCAAATGAATATTTTACATCTCTAAATATTATTGGCTCAATTACTAATCTTTTTTAATCGCAATTTAATCGATTTTATTTTATCATTTAATGATAATAAATAAAATATTTTTAATCCATAAAAAATATCAATACGAGAGAAAGAGAAAGAGAGAATAGAATCGTAAAACATATTCAAATACTCATTATCGACCAAAATAAATATTAATAATTCACCAGATAATAAATTATATTAAAAAAAGTAAAAAGTTAGTCAGCTAGCCAGAAAATACTATATATCATCTTGAGTAAATAAAAGAGGAATCGTTTAATTAATGATTTACTTTTAAATGAGTTAGGCCGGAGGAGATCATCCCTTCTCTTTTTTTATGTTTCCCTGCATCTGAGGCCATTTAGACTTTAAATAATCCTATTATATATATATAAACATTAACTATTAATATTATAAATTTTTATCGTACTATACTCAGGGGCTCACATCTTTTGAGTACGTAGAGACCTTGAGTTACCCAAGCTAAAGCTTTCTGCCCTCTTCCCCGACCCCACATCGTTTGACTATGAAAGTTATCATTCTTGACACTATCAACCTCTTTCTTTGCTCTACATTTCGATCATTTTTACTAGAATGATCTCATTCTTGTAATCTGAATATTTCATTTAACATTTTTGTTATTATTGGAGGAAGGAACTATCATTCATAAGTGGGTAAAATCCACTTTCAGTGCAAATCTTCTAATTGGAAATATAACATTCTGTTTTTTTTTTTTTATTTGATTAATAAAGTGAAATAAAATGGATTCTTAAAATCAAAAAAAAAAAAAAAAATCTTAAAACAAAAATAATATAGCTCTAACTCTTTGACCAAAAGAATTAATCCCGTCCCAGACTCGGCTATTTATTCCATGTGCATTTATCTCAAAATTAATTCCATTTATAAATATTTAGATAATTAAATTTATTAAAAGATATGTACATTTTTTGTCACCCTATATATAAAAAGACATTCTTAATATAAAAAAGTGGTTTTCTCAATGCCACACTTGTTGACCTACTGTCCAATCAGAGCAACAAAAACCAATCAGGAAGATTTTTTAATAAATAAATAAATTTTCAATTTTCTATTTAATTATATCTTTAAGAAAATTCCAAGGATATATACCGTTAAAAATAAAGTAAATCGGCTGTCTAAGCAGGTCGGCTTCGCTCCACCCACCTATTTATAATAGTACTCATCAAATTATTAGTATGTTTGGTTTCGTGGGCATATTAGAAAAAAAAAGGATTATCCATGTCCTCCTCCTCCTCCCACCCACCGACCACATTGCATTGTATTTATTCCTTCTCCTTTTCTTGCTCAATGAAGAAGAAAAAAAGAGAGAAGGAGCACCTCAATGAAAACCGCAGGCCTTATGCGGCAAATTACTAGGATATATAGATGGGTAGAAGGTACCGGTTCATTCAATACTCCAGAGAGTTTATTTTTCCTGGAGTTCCTCTCCGCTTCTTCCATCTTTTCATCCAGCTGTTGTTGCTTGCAAATCAATTAGAGACTTTGTTCATCTTTTTCTTTTTTTTTTTAGAATTAAATTATTATTGATGATTACTCGATTTATTTTCAAAGGGAATATTCGCAACTGATATTGCCGAGTCCCATTTTCTATGATCGGTGGTAATATTTATTCGAAGTAGAATTCACTGGCTGTTACCGTCAATATTTTATTACACATGCTTGATTTGCCTTGCTTATCAGCATCGATCCTTGTAGCTTTTCACAAAGAATACAGAAAGAATTATTATTCGAAACGTCGCGTATGGATTTTTTTCACTTAAATAAATTAATGCTACCTTGTCTCTTGATACAGAGGTAGAGCTCTTACTTCTCGTACTGGTTCGCTTCCCATCCTAAGCGAAAAAATTTATTTACATTATATTGGTAACTAATTATACAAATAAATAAGGTTGGAGATTTAATGGCCTCAAATGTCGAAAAAATAAAAAATTAATGATCTGCTCAACCAGTAAACATCACAAAACCTAGACTGACATAATTGGTTAAAATCTTTCGTTGAATATATGATAAAAGTCAAACGATCAATTTCCATTTAGCCATCAATTGATATTAAATCAAGTCTTTTTGTCCTTGTTGCTGGCTGGCTGTTAACAGCATTATATACGTAATATTATATTAAGTACCTGCCGACAGACATCACTTTTTGTTTGGATATAGTTTGTGTGTATTTATATATTGATCTTTTATAAATTAACCTGTTGAATGGTTATTAAATGGAAATTATCAATTGCATAATATTTACCTTTATAGTATAGGTTTATAATTTGCCATTTAGATTTATACTCTAATTATTTGTCTATATAATAATGATAATATTTTTTTTATCATTGGAAGGGAACGTTCCTGAATTCAATGAAGAGTGGAATTCTAAAGGTCAGTGGTTCGTTTATAGTCCTAAGCGATAAAATGTAATTAAATTTAATTCATTTGAATAAATATGAACCAAGTCTAAATAACTTTATTTGGCGGAAGAGACTTTAAAATGGGATTTTTCTAAAATTTTTTTTTTATTTTTACATTTATTTATTTAGTTAGAAATTTTGTTTTATTATTAACCTCTGGTTTTCTCTCCTCCCCCTCTCCCCCTGAGAGGTTAAAATATACTGACATTGTCAAGATTGATAACCTTAAAAGCCAAGGGATGTTTGTTCGGATCTCAGGCAGTCCGATAAAAATTTATTTAAGTAAATTGGATGCCAATTGATATGAATAAATATGCCTGGATCATTTGTATCGTAAATATATATATGGCTTCAGATGCCGAAACGACTTAAAAAAACTTCATTTGGTTTACCCAAGAATCAGTCTAGTATTTAATTATTAAAAATAAAATTTTTTTAAATATGGCTGTAAATTATTAACAAATATTTTAGTATTTTTTCGGCCATTTAGACTCCGTTATTTATATTAATTGTTAGTCAATATAATATAATTAATTTTTGTTTCTCAGGGCGGGAAGCGAACCACTGACCTTTAAGTACGTACGTGAAGCGAGACCTCTACTTCTGAACCAAGGGAGAGGAGCCTGTTTTTATATTTAAATAATTAGATTTATTGCCTTCCTGCACCCACCCTCCATTTAAAGCGTATTACTGTCAAAATTTTATAAATATAGGTTGTGTGGGATGTAGGAAATAATGCTTTTCGGATTGTAAGCTAGATGGCTAGAAGGGTGCCTTTTCATAGATGTTGAAAACAGCAAAAAGAATTATCAATTTTTGATAGTGATTTTGGTAATTTTCGAGATAATAAGTCAATTTTTATTTCATAATTATAATAACATAATTTTTTTTTTTGTTATAATTATTGTATTATTTAGGGCAGTGTTTCTCAAACTCTTCAATTGCCCAAAGGTTTTTTTAAATGTTTTTCTTTTAATTTTAATTTAATTACAAGAAACAACAAATTTTTGAACTCAATAAAATAAGTCGGATAAAGAACAAAAAGAAGTTCGAAGCCGAAAAAAAATGAATATAATTCAAATAAAATAT